>VBVQ01001479.1:0-31775 GCA_011636635.1 Tetramorium simillimum
GGCTGATCGCGCGTTTGATTAACACGTAAAACACGTTGCCAAGAAACACCTTCCTACCAACTCGTTTCTCTTGTCAATAATTAAAGACTGACTCTTCCCGAGCCAACTTTTATTGAAGAAGAAAACACCGAAGAAGAGCCCGGAGAATTTCATTTAAAAAAAACACACAGTTTGAAGCTCTAAATAATTTTTATTTCAAATTTTAAAAAACAAAATTAATTGCTTCGACACTTGCCGCAGATATTCTTTGATCAAATTCGTTAAAGATTAAAAGACTGTCTTTGTTTGCCTTTGTTTCATTTATATATTATTTCTGTTTTAATTTTGAAAAATATCGCTTAAAAACTAGCTTTCAAAAGTAGAATCAAAGATAATAAAATTGATAAATTAATTTCAAATGAAAATATTATTATGTTTATAAATTTTAACGTTGTTAAGTGGCAGCAAATTAACCGAATTTAATACTGTGAAAAAATGTTACATAAATGTCAGAGACATCAAATACGTAATATGTAATTTTACATTTTACTTTTGTTGAACTCACTGGGTTGATTTAAAAGAGGCATCTTTGAACAAAACCGCGACTTTTTTCAAAGAGAAAGTCAATGATCAAAATTATAAGTTGTGTCTTTCTCACCAAACTGTTAGCAGTATAATAATAACTGTTCGTGTCTTGAGAAATGTCGTTTGAAAAATAGCAAACACGATAGTTAATCTTACTACTGGATCACTATTATCTTACAATGTCAGTGTGTCAACGACGAAGGTCGTAAGCTAAATCCCTGCTCAATTAATGTTTCTTTAGCCGCTGCTATAGAAATAATCATCGTACCGCAAGAATCATTATGATTGGGTTGGACGCGTTATTACGATCACGTTACACGCGGTGGCAGCACAAGATAATTATATTTCCATATGTCGATTTTCTCTGCCAGCGCAAAGTCGTTAATGTGAAATAAAAGGTGAGTCGTGTAGTTTTATGCAGTTTATGCGCACGTATGCATTAAAAAGCCCCTTGCGTCATGTGTACTTATATTAAATTGAAAATTTACAGTTTCATAAAATTGTTATATAAAATGTTTATTAAAGTATTGATGCTAATGTATTGAAGCGCGAAAATATAAAAGCTTTCGATTTTAAATTTTGATGTAAATTTGTGACGTGATGACTAAGTGTCATTATTTATAGAAAGATATCATTAATTGTTGTTTAAACTTTAAAACTTTTTTTATCTATTAGCGTCAAGGATAAGTTGTTAATATATTTAATATGATAGAAAATATTTTCTTTTTTTTTCGTAAAAAAATGGAATATTTTTTGTTTTTTTTTTAATATTATATAATCATATTCTCGAAAACTGATTTAGAAAGAGTAACTCGAAAACTCATGCAAGGGTCTAAAAATATAATCTCAAAAATTCCCGTGAAAGTTAGACTAATTTGAGAATTCAAAAGGTATTCATTTCAACACAAAATTGAAGAATTCAAGGTTAAACTCCGGCCGACAGGTTCGAACAGGATCAAGAATGCGATCGTTTTCGCAGGTCTCGCTCTCGGTGGGACCATCGAGATGGGCCCGAAACGAGTTCCAGGAAGAAAGACAAAGGGTCTGTAATGATGGCGAAGTAAAGCGGTTGAGCGGAGAGGGCACCAAAAGACAAAAAGAGAAGGGAAGAAAATCGTCGTTGCTGGTCTCGACAAAAGCTAATTTGACTTCACACTTTCATTGCGAAATCTCCCAGGGCTTCGGCGAGGATAAAAGAAAATATGTATATATATTCTTTTTCTTCGTATTGATAAAAAAGGTTTTGGGAAAGAAGGTCCGACCGTTATTATCAGAATAGAGGATCGAGAGACATCCTTATCTATAAAGGGGGCCTTCAAACGCAAGACCGAAAAGACCCTGAAATCGTTTGAATTTTAAACCAGCGCGTTCGGTCCTCCTCGGAGATTAATAGCTCTCTGACCATCCTTTCTTTTTCGCTCTTTGAAAACTGAGAACACGAAAAAAAAAATGCGCATATGGTACCAATTGCGTGAAAATATAAAGATCGACGATCACGCATGTGAATTCACGTTTCGCATTAATTCTCAGCAGGAGAGATGTTCTTTCTCGTTTTTAATTCCACATTCCTCTGCAATGTGTAGTCCGTAAGTTTCATTCAAAATGAAGTCAAAATTATTAATAACTTGTAAACATATGTAGATACTTATTGCGTGTTGTAAATGCACATAATAGAGATACAAAATATCGAAATTTAAAATACCAAGAAATATTTTCAACTTGAAGAAGTATAAAAGTTTTTTGAAATATTGTAATTACAATATTTCATATAATTATATTTTCTTCGAATATTATTACTTAACTAAATTATTGAGAGCAATTTTGCTATAAATAAAACCACGTCTGCAAAAAAAGAACCAGAAATGATTAAACTCAGCTCTAAAGTGTAACTTGTAATATTATATCGTTCACGTTGTACGCTACTGATTATGAAATAATAATATATCTGTCATCGAAACCATGCCTAAAAGGCATGAAATTTAACATACCACACCTAAGATCGATCGCACACCTTTATTAATGCGTATTTAATGTGTTACGGAAACGATATGCAATGGCGAAATTAAAGCGCACCGAAACGAAAACGATGAATCGCTTACATAATGTCCTTGAATATTCATCTCGATTGGCAGGATGATAAACGAGTCGGAATGAGATGATTATAGAGAAGGATCTAATTCGCGGAATTACGCATCTATACGTCGTATGGAAGATTATAACGGTGTCATGGACCTACTTCTACCTACGTCACTTTTTATATTAATCCAATCTCTTTCAGAAAAAAGATCAATTTCAAATAAATATAAGATAATATGAGTTAATTTACGTATAACATATGCATATACATATTTCAAAATAATTCATATCAAGTTATAAATAATAATCAACAAAGAAATACGCGATCTCGAAATTGTGATCTCAATTCTTTTTTAAATAAAAATATACTCATAAAATAATCTAATATTGCATTTATCAAAGAAGAGAAAAATAGATTTATTGTTAACACAATATCGTGATTGATATTGATTAACATTTAGTAAACTTTTTTTAAATTTTAATTTCAGAATTATAGAGGAATATCTTCAATTATTATCAATTCTATCAGTTATCTCGAATAATTCGCAAACTCGTGTAATTTCATTTCAGATTTTGCGCACGCGACGCGGTCGATCTATTTATAGACGGGCAGTCATGTCTACCTATTGATTAGCATATTGATAATGAGAAGGATAAAGGCAAACCGCGCTGAATTCTTGAGCGCACACTTGTCAGACGTGTGACGCATATCACAGATGTTAATTTGAGATTTCACTGCCGACAGCATATGTATGTGTACATAACAAAAATAAAATTGCTACATTACTACTAAAATCTTACATCTGGAAGCTTTTAAAACGGAAGGACGACATTTGAAAATTTCAAATAAATTCATACATATATTCTACATTTGAAATTAATAAGCATTTGTATAAATTTGACAAATGTATGAATATGATAACATATGTATTGTATGAATTTATTTTGACGACCTGTATCGAATAAAGAGAAGAGTCGAATTTTTATCGTCGAACCGTTTGACATTAAAGATAATTTTCATTAAGTTCGAGTTCAATATAGGTTTCCTGAATTATTTAAAACTCAATCGAGTTTTCACTTTGCAATTCCGGATCTCTTCCTATTTCTAATCAAAAGGATCACAATATATATGTATCACGTATGTGTATATGATGCATATATGTATAAAATGTAATCTAGTCTATATTATGTACAAGTATACGGACGAAGATTTTAAGATATTCCATACGTGAAGCGTTCGCCAAACCTAGTCACATATCTTACACCATCTATATGATATGATATCCGCCTCGGGTAGACGCATATTTGGCGAGCGGAACCGGCTTTACTCGCGCACGAACGTCGCGATATGTTATACACGTGTATGTGGGGCGACATGTACGCGCGCGCACACGTACGCAGAGCGCGTATAGATGCATCGTCGCGCGTGCAGCAATACGGTCGAGCGCCTCCCGGGTGTGCAGGCGTGGATTATTGCGCGAATGATTCAGTGACCAGTCACTCGCGCGGGTTCACGGCTGCTTTCTTGCTCTCTCGTCGATGGCACGATACATTCGCAATTCTGACGGCACGGCAGGATCGACGGCGCGCCGTAACAAAGTTTTCTTATTAAGCGAATCGGCCGGGAGTACCGTTACGAAAGATAGAGATCGCGTTACATGCAATTAGGGCAATGTGTCGCTTAACCCCGTGTCGGCACGGACTGTCGTCTATCGAGGAACGTGCTTTCAAAGTATTACGTATTGACTCGCTTATACGTATACGGAGAAGTGCAGCTAAACTTTCATTACGGCAAAAACGAAGTGCGCTAAGGTACATAAAACTAAACGGCGAAGAAGACTGTGAGAATTCAAACCGAACAATTAAACAATGGTTTTTTTTTATGACCGTTTCGATATTAAATTACGGTTATTGCAGATAATGAGAATCTCTGATTTCATCTCTAATTATAGAAGAAGATATTCCATCTAATCTGAATTTTTTAACTGATCACTTTTAAATTATGAATCTTTTCATTTTATCAACTTCATACTCAACTTGTTATTCCGTTATATTTAATATGCTAAAATTATTCTTGTTAAACAAATTAATTTCAAGCGCCCAGAATCGATAGCTATTCGATTTCTCTTTTGTACATTTACACCTCTTTCTCTCTATCGATATTTGCCGTTCATAACTAAAAATTTTTGATCCCACGACGCGCGACGGTCGGGATGCGGGCAAAGACTACGCCTGCATAAATTGATTAATCCATTCATACTTTCAGCTCAGTCTCCCCCGCCTCTTGTCCATTCATCGTGGCGTTATGCGCCTGGCTATAAAGCTGACTCTAGACGACGCATTCGCTTATCAAGTATTCACGGCTATTATTAAAACGTTTGAATAAACTCTGCGAATGTATTTCGTGAACTAATATTTATTATCGAATTAATTTTTGATTCATAACTATCCAAGAACGGAAAATTCTGTTAAAATTTACTTTAAAGTACGGAATAAGATTATCTACATCTTTCCTCTCTAAAATTTTATTCACTCGAAATCTTTAAGAGACAGAAACTCAGAGCTTATTTATACTGAATCGATTATACGTTTTACTTTGTTTTTGTTGCTACTTAATTACCTAGACATTTTTATATTCCGGGATTCCGTACAGCATGAATACATCGCCACCTTATTAAAACGTGTATTCATTCGAATTAACGACGCGTCCCTCCTTAATATTCTTCCCGCGATGAGGCGAAATCCAACTGGCGGTAGTAGTGCCATACTTCCCGAGATTGTAATGACGTCGTTTCCGCGTCTCTCTCTGTAACGCACCACGTGCGGCACAACTACGCCGTTAACACCGCGACATCGTCGCCTTTAACGAGAGAACTAACTTTTCCGCCGCGGAGTTGCTCAGGGAGAGACGCCCATACCAGAGATAATACAGACGCTGCATCGATTCCCATCAATGGATTCCTCTCTCTCTCTGTTTCTCTCTCTCTCTCTCTCTCACACACACACACACACACTCTCTCTCACTCTCGCACACGCAGCCACAAGATATATGCGCACGCATACACACACACATACAAACACTTCATCTCAAAATTGCACCTCGCTCGCGTACACGGGACTGGCTGGATGACGTATCTCTCCATTATCCATGCCTGTCCATCTTCAGATAGTCCGTAGACAGTGGCGTAGCTCAAAGTTACTAGTGCCGCAAGTACATAATACATTTTCGCCCACCCGCATTTCCGTAGGATGTTATACAATACTTAAAGAAATTGTCTTTACGTACGCATAAAGCTAAGACTTATTTCTGACAGATTTATGCCCGATTCTCCCCGGACATTTTTAAACCTGCTGTTTTTATAGTGCGTGTCAAGTGTTCGGAACGATCAATTATCTCAGAAAAATATTGATCTACTGAGAAAATAATTCAGACAAAAGGTACGCGCACAAAAGATGTAAATCCGACTGTGCGACCCTTATATCCAGGGTTAGTGTTAATGCCGAAGATAATATTATTTTCAAGCCTCATAACTGGAAAAGTATATCATTACAGTGTTTTGAAAGCTCTCGAAACGAACTACAAGGGTTGCGTTCGCTTTGGATGCTCACTTGCTGAAAGCGTCATTTTATCTTTGTTGCTCATTATATATCGAAGAAAGATAGAATAATGTTTTCAGCAGATGAGCGTCCAAAGCGAACGCAGCCAAAGATATACAATAAAAAATGAGGGTTTGCATTAAATAAATTCAAAATCACCTTACCACTTATGGTCAAACTGTTAACTATTAAGTGGATTTTTTTAAGCCCTTACAATTTTGCTCTGAAACACTTTCTCAATAGATCAATATTTTCTTAGAAACTGTTCCGGAATTTTTAATACGCATTGTATAATTTTAGAAAAACTTACAGTGTCCTAGATCTGCACAATTAAAGTGAATCCATCACGCAAATAAGAAACTTTTACTTGGCACTTTGGTCAAATCTCAAAAATAATGCTTCCCAAAATGAAAATTAAATAAATGTAGAAAATTGCTATTTTTACCAAATTCAGGTATTAAAGACATAAAAATCACAGATTCTTATTACTTTCTTTTTATTTTCTTTTTTCCGCGTGTAATTTCTTATAGTTTGAATAATGATTTTTTTATGCAATACTCCATTTTTATTAAATTCTTATTTAGGGAAGCATTATTTTTAAGATCTGACCAAAGTAACAAATAAAAAAGTTTCTTGTTTTGATAAAATAAAGTTCTTGCTGAATTCACCTCTTCAGTTTGGTCGTACAGATCTGAGACACTCTCTGACATTTACCTAACATTTCAAAGCGAGAATTTTCAACATTCGAATAAATATGTCAGTTTTATCCAAGTTTCTTAATTTCTTAATTTCTAACATGAATCATTTCAGAAATATAATATTTTTATAACAAAAAGTCGGGGGATATTAATCGTGTATCGTCCTGTTTACTTTTACCTTCGCGGCAGAATCCGAGGAAAACGTATCGTCCGTATAGGCACTGTTGACACAGGCGGGAGCTTATCTACTTTCCCTGAAAACGGTCTAACGTTTTCACGAAGCAATGAGCCTTCAAGCTTGAAGTAGTACAAACCGCTCGAAAATGCTACAGTTTTGTGCCGTGGCCGGTGGAATAAAGAGCGCGTTGTGGCCGTTACGAGGACGGTGGATTACACGCGATTCACCGCTCTAGACTCGGGGATGATATATACGCAACGGAATACCGTAGGGAAGAATACTGGCCGCATAAATTCGGGGCGCGAGTCGCGGCGACGACGACGACGCTAAGCGACATATTTCCCGGACTTGCGTTTGTATCCCGAAACGGTATTAAAGTATTAAAATGTCCCGGCGAACGTTCTCGTCCCGTGCCCGTCCTGTCCCCGGATCCACTGTTTTCGATTCTCCGCGAAATACGTATTGCGCATTATATTCGAAACGCGAACGTGAAAACTGCGTTATCTTGCCATGAGCGTGAGAATTATTTTATCACGAGCTGCGAAACATGGGAGTACGTGAAATATTCAACGCGTACTCCGAAAATTCCCTGTACACTGCGATCGCTCTGCGAGAAGAGAACGCTGAAATATTTAACTCCGAAGAACGACTTTACTATCCGCGTCTGAATAGCTTGTTTCCGGCTTGATTCAAAAAGTCACATGTATATGCAGGTGGCTCGAAAACATAAATGTGTATAAAGTGTCCTAAAAATACCGCCTTTATTTTTGAAGAAAACTTCCTCGCTAGGATTGCAGAAATGTAAATGCCACACAGAAACATTGCCATTGTTTAGCTCGTAGCATTTTTAACGCTTGAAATTAAATACGTAAGTCAAAGTCAAATTTGAAGAATAAATTTTTTTAGGAATACGTTTATTTGAATGTGTGTAAAATTCGTTTACTTGTATCATTTATTAATCAATTTTATATGTCTTAATATTATAATTAAATGTCGAATTTATAGTAAAACAAAATTCCTTGTTAACTTTTTAATTCAATCTTACTGACTAATGCTCAGTAATGACGCAATTCTTCAATATGTGGCAACGTACATCTCACTAGTCACATGTCAATTTCTCATTCTTACATAGCTGCCAGTGAATTTATGACAAAATTAAGATTATCACGTCACTCGGAAAAATTCTCAATTTCACACATCGTTCTACGAAACAATATTAAAATATTAAAGTCTCGTGGACATATTTTTTCCCGTGTGAATATTTCGTTTTCAGTTCCGGAAAATCGCATTGTGTATGCATACTCGGCTACGAACCGCGTTGAATATATTATTTTATTACGAACTCCGATTGCACCGATTGATGTGTTTTTACGCGTTTCAAAATGCAATTTTATTCCTTTGTGCAATTGATAAATGATTGAAAAATACGTCAATATTTTACATCCTACAATTTAAATGTGTTTGTCTTAACTACAGCAAAACATGTTACACTGTTAATTTTATTATTATATATTCACGCTCGTGACGCAAAACATATCACATTGGCTCCAAATCATCATAAATATCAAAGATCAAGAACTATATGCAATAAAGAATGCAAAAAGATAACAGGTCATATTAGGCAGAATATTTTACAAAGGACATATTACTAGGTTTCATACAAGAAATATAGTAAATAAGTAGGAATAAATTTCTACTTATTTCTTGCATGAAATATAGTAAATAAGTAGAAATACATTTCAAATATTCTTTACGCGGAACAAACATATGCATATATTATATATGCCATATAATAATCACGGAGCTATATATATATCTGTCAAGTATAACTGTTTGTTGTATAACTATAGATACCGAGAGAGAGGTATTAGAGTATGAGCTTGTAAAAATGATGACTTTTAAACGATGAAGAAATTTGTATTATAAGTAAATATTGTATGTGAAAAATTTATGCTTTAATTACAATTATAAAAATTGAATAATTTCAGGGCACGTATTGTGGAACTTTTGGGATCGGATTCGGATCGGAATTATTCCATTTTCTCTAGAAAAGACAATAGAAACCTAGGAAATAATTAAACAATTCCGATTGGAATCCATTCTGAAAAGTTTTGTAATACGTGTCCAGGTTTCAAAATTTAAACAAAATCAAACAAAAAAGAGCATTATTCCCACTCGAATTAAATGCTATTTTTAATTAAATAGAGAGAAAATACCGTTTTTTAATCCGGGCTGGATTTAATAATCTAATAATAATATTTCTATATAAATTTTTGTATTTTTATTTTCAATTTGGTAAAGTTTTAATAAAGTTTTAATAAAGTTTTACATTTAAAATTTTACATTTAAAAACATATACAATGCAGAAAATTGAAAAAATAAAGACAAGTGAGTCACGTCGAAGAAATTTTCATTAAGAAAAACCGACTTCGAATATTGACTAAGCGTTCTCAGAAGAAAGGGAATAGAAGATAATTGCGGAACGTTCTCCAATGGAATATCGAAGCGTTTATGACGGATATAAAAATATAAACATATATAAGATAAGACAGTATCGCTTGAGAGTGATATTTCATTTCGCTTCGTGTCCACAATACCGCGACAAATGTCCGCCATTATTTTCTTTCAGTACGCGCCAAAACATACTTTCTAGAACACAATGAATCTTGTTAAGTCACTTTCCGCCGACAGCGTAACGTACAGCATATACATTGCAAAAAAAAATTTAAGAGTTCGAAAGTTCCGTGTCTTATCGATCCGTTATTTTATTAACAATAGCGCAGCACTTTAGTTTTAATTTTAGTATTTTTAATCGGCGAAATGATTAAAAATTCATTTTAAAAATTCAAAAATTGGCTTTCACCTTAATATTTTATTTTCAATCGCTTTCTTTCTCTCGACCTGTTAGACAGCTTCGCGTCACGCTTAAAATATATTTCATCCTACCCTCTTTGCCCCTCTCCAATTTAGAATTCTCAATGGTGTAGCTGAAACAGCGGTTCTCAAAATCCGCTCGTCAAAATTGAAAGAATCTCTGTTGCTACGGAAGATTAATAGAGTGCACAAAATGCGTTTCCAACTTCTCTCATTTGGAACTTTTCGAACAGTTAAAATTTTTGCTCCGAAAAATCTACGAAACCTACGCTCGAAAAGATCTACTCCAACGTCGTTGCGAGGAATCGGATATGAAATCCGAAATTGAAAATTTGAAAATTCGAACGCCGTCGCACGTGAAATCGAAAGTGAAACTGCAATTTTCGCGACGCTCGGCGAAACGAACGGAAATCTAGTTTGCGGCAGAGTGATTCAACGGGATTCAGCCGGGAGTCAAGAGGTTAAGAACCGCTGCTCTAGAGCGATGTTCTCAAACACAGAGAGAGACCGGACTCGCTTTCTTTCCGACGCGGCCGCAGCATCCAGCGCGCCTCGAGTCGGAGCCGAACGGAGCCTGCGGAGTCTCGCCGAACGAAAATGCAAAATGCAACGGTCTTTTATGCTCCACAATCGGCTCGGCAACACACCGCATTATCCGTGAAACCGATATACCTGAGAACGGCGCAGAAATGAAGAGTCCGGGAGTTCTCGGAAGAAGGGGGATGACTCGACCTTCGCGAGCGTGTATTCAAAACAGGAGCCAAATTGCCTCTCGGGATTGTCAAAACGGCCAAAGGAGGCCCGTCCGAGGGGGGCCAAGTGCCAGGGCCCCGATTGATTAATTTTCTCAACGACACTTTTCCACCGCGAAACACAGAGCTCGCCGCTCCACGTATCCCCCCGTGTCTCACTTGGCAGGGCGCCCTCCGTCGATCGACGGCACGCCGTCGACGATTCGTTCGGTCCCGAGACAACAATACAAGCTTCGGCAGGGGGGGGAGGGGAGATGAGAAAAAACCACGCCTACGCGAAAGATCGCCGTCGGGCGCCGGGGACGGGAATTTTCGGTCGTTCGCACCAGCGAGCACCATGATGGTGGAGGTTAAGTCTCTTACCTGTCACGCGTGTTGGCGCCTGTCGGCGGCTCTCGTGTCTCTCCGTGGAACTTCGACGGCGGCCCGCACGCCGACACGCCTGCACATTATCCCTCGGCACGCCACTGAAGCCCCGATATCCGCCCCGGCCGTCGGGTTTACTTACTTATTATATACCTCACTGTTTCACTGGTTTTAAAGGGGCCGCAAAAACGAAACGGACGTACGCACCGAAGAAACGCGCACCGCCGCACCGCGACGCGCGACGCGGGTTTAGTCACCACCGTATACCGAGACGAATATCGAACTGCTCCGCACTGCTCTCACGTGATCACACAAGCGGCACTCGCGCACGCGTCCTCCCGCACGGGGCGACGATCGTTCGACGAACTGACCCGGACTGTGAATCACGGCGGCGGCGAGCGGCGAAGGGCCTCGCGAGCCCGCCGGGGACGGCCGAGCGCGGCCGAGGTTGGCCGAGCCGGCGGCGGACCCGCACGAGCAGGCGCGGCTTGTGCTCCGAAACGCCGAGCGCCGAGCGGCCGAGAGAGCGCTACGGTTACGTCGCCTTTCGTGCGGCTGGCTCTCTTCGAGGGGTGTCGCGTGACCACGAGAAGTCGCGCGGCGCGCTGTACACCGTCTGGCACGAAGGCTGCGCACTCGTTATCTTTTTGCTCTCGTTTCCGATCGTGAGAGATTCGCCGTAGGTCATAGCGGGGTAGGCAGGTAGCAGCGGCGACGAGAGCGTTGCCGCGCGCGGGGGGACCCTTCTGCTCCGCGCCGGACTCCCTTTTCCCCCCCGAAGCGTCTCAACGCCCCTCGTTCATCTCTCGCGACGGGCGACAAACGCGAGAGAAACGCGGGATGACGACCGGCCGCCGCCGCGGTTATAATCGAGACGACCTTCCTGCGAGCGAGGACGCTCGCTATTGCGAAACGCCGACCCCTCGCCCCGAGACGCTTCGTAGCTTCGAGTGCGCGTCGCGGAGTTTCTCCTGCTTAGAGTCGCGCGCGCGCGCGAGCGAACGCGCGATTCTTCCCGCTCCGGCAAAGCGACGAGAGACGACGCGCGTTCTCACGCATTTTTATCGCGCCCGGCCGCCGCGCCGCGCCGCGCGGGGAAAGCTACGACTTCAATGGAATTCTCTCTATAGTCGGTGCGCGCCGTCGCGTCGCGCCGACGCTACCTTGCGATGCCCCGTGCACGCGTCCTCGCGGATTGAAATAACACGCGCGAATTGAAACGATGTAATCACGATCGAGCGGGGGCTAAGGCGCTTTAGTTTATTGCGCGCCGCGCGCCGCGCTTTGCTCTTTCGCTCCTGACGGCGGCGGACAAATAAATCTTGCGATAACGTTAATCCTGCCTCGGTCGCGCGATCTACAGTTGTAGATCTACAGGCGCGTATTAAAAGTCCGGCAACTTCTGAAATTCGTTTGCGTAAAAATGCATACACTGCGCTGGAAAAAAGTTCTGGTTAAAGAACGGACGAATCGGATAATCTTGTAGGATTGATCAAGTATTCTGGTTGTTATAATAAGTAATAAAGTGTTGAGTTTTATTTACAATAACCAGAATTTCTATTGTATGATGATAACCAGAATATTTGATCAATTCTACAAGATTTTCTGATTCGGCCGTTTTTAATCAAAATTCTTTTTCAGTGTGGGAAAAATATTTTGTTCTGTGAACCAAAAATTTGTCGGAACGACAAAACATTTTGGTTAAGGTATGCCCAACAAACCTGTTTACCTTGTTGTAAACGAATATGTCACTTGCTTATATTTTATCATTTGGTTTAGAGAAAAAAAAAACAGAAAAATACATTTAATAGAACAACCAAAAATTTTATTGTATTAAACAAGATACTTTGCGGTTGCGGTTAAAAAATACCTCAACTAAACGGTTTGGTTGGAGATACTCAATTTGTTTCCCAGTGTATGCATAAATATTAATTAAAGTGCAGTAAACGTGTTTCATATAAGTCATTTTAATAAAAATATAAAATTTTGTCATAATACACAGATGAATATACAGTTGTAGATCACACGACCAAATTTGTGAAAAATTTGTGTGACTAACGTAGAGCTAATTACAAAAGTAATCGTAAAACATCGGCGATAATTTTTAATTGCTCTACTCCAATTGTCATAAATAAAAATACTGTTTAAATATAACAGTTGCATTTATTACGTATTTCTAAGGGTTTCTCAATAATAGTAATTCAAATTAAAGTTTAAACTCTGATTCAGACATTTGTTTGTTTCTTAATACACGGACAATAGAAAATGGTACATAAAACTAGGTTTATGGATCAAAGAATGTTTTATTAAACTGTAGTTTAAACCAGTATTGAAAAATCGATCCCAAGAGAAATAAGAATGATAGCTAAAAACGAAACTTTTCCTGATATCTTCCCTAAAATACTGTACTTCATGGAACATCAATTTTATCTATCTTTTCTTTCGTTACAACATATATCTTAAATTTGAATTTAACAAGATAACAAAGTTCAGCTGCAATCTACTTTCGCGCATAGCGAACGATGATTCGAGATTCAAGATCGGTCCCAGATGCCGGCCGGCCAGCTCTTGAAATTCCGCAACGCGGATATTTCAAAAACCGCGCGATCGATCGCGGCCGACCACTTAGGTCGCTAACGCGCGGCTGCAAGTCGCCCGCACCTTATCCACGCCGTAATGTGTAGCGCGGCATTAATGGTGTCCAGGTGTTACGCGATACGGACGACGAAATACGATAACTTCCTCGTCAATGGGCGAGAAGCGTCGCGCGTACCGCGGCGGTAATGTGGACGTCGAGCAATTCCGCAAAGTCGCCCGCTCGCGCATGAAGCGAAGGAATATCGTTTTTCGTCAAGCTCCTCTTCCGCCTGCCGAGACCAAACGACTGTCACGAGGCGGTGCGCGCAGTGGCTCGAAATCCGAGCCAGTGAGTACTGTTACGCGTATTTGCATCGACGCAGAATTGCATTGTTTCACAGTAATAGTAAGCTAATCGCCAAAGCTTCGGGTTTGCTATTTTTTCAGTTGGAACGTTAAAAAATAAAAATTGTAAGAACGGCAAACGTGAAAATTATTGGACTGCAAAAATAGCTCACCCAGATAGACCAAGAAACATCACAAAGAAGACAAAATGACATCTAAATAAAAATGACTCTAAAATGTCATTATTATGTCATTTTATCTTTTTTAGCGTTATTTGTATGTCAATATGATGTTATTATAATTTTTGTTCTACCTGGGCAAGTTCTTACATAATAAAGAAGACGATATTGTGTTGTGTGAAACGACTTGGAAAAAAGAAGGAAACTAGGTCAAAAATTTCACAAATATTACTGACAAAAGAAATGCTACAAAAATGTCAATACAGTAAAACTGTATTGATAGTATTGATTTCTTTTAAATGTAACTTCAATCTATATCTTTCTTAATATGCATTCCGCATATAGCAATTCTCAAATATTATATATTTAATTAGATTCATAAACTATTTGATGAGCTTTTTTTAGTAAAATAGCGATGAGTATTGGCAAGTAAACAGTTGAAAAAAAAAAGAGTCTGAGACGACGAATAATTTCACGGATCCTCGATTAAACGAAATATTTGGTACAAGGCTCATTATGATGATGAAAGCATGCTAAGAGTCGTATTATCGCGACATCCGCTTCGTCCGCTGCAGTTGATAAGACGGGATAGGCCCACGCCACCCACGCCTGCCAGAACGAAAGTTAGCCCACTCATTCTTTCGAGCAAGCCGAGTCCAACAGCGCAATTGCTTACAAGGAGATTCAAAATAATGTCCGGCACACGATCTACATGCAAAATACCTAAACTATCGTCCAGATATCCACCCACAATGTCCATTCTCAGAGACGTTCAGATTCTTTTTTTATTCCATTCCCCCTATATTGTTGTTAATATTTATAAACACTTATCTAACTTCCGCGTGATAATATCTCAAACATTTTCATACCTTTCGTATGAATAAGATAAGAGACGCAAATAGTATAGCTGAATATTTTGTGTAGATTATCATTGCTGTCACGGCGGCTTCGTGTTACCGAAAACGCCGGCCTCAATCTCCATGATCTAACACACGTATAGCGCGCAGTCATTCATACAGACAAAAGACGAAAAATAAAATCTCACGTCACGAAGTTAACAACGTCAGTTTACGAGCCTGCTGAAATTCCTCTGCGTCTTACGACGCGTCAATCAATGTAGAGATTGTAGAGTAAAATGTCATAGACCTGTCCTTATCGCCGGAAATTCATCTCTTCTCATTTCAAAAGTGCGACACCATGAATCTTAATCGTCGTCCGATCGGTTACAAGTTCGTGCAAGTTTAGCATGAGGCTACCTGTAGACGACGGATCAAAGGAAACCTGGAAGAGTGGAGCTTGTTCAGCGAAAGAGAAAGGAGCGTGAAAGACGGACAGAGAGCGAGAAAGAGACAAAGAAAAGGCGAGAGGTGGGTAACGAGAGACGGAGACCGACAGAGAAGGAGAGGGGAGAGAAAGAGAGAGAGAGAGAGAGAGAGAGAGAGAGCTGCTACAGGATAGGTAAGAGAGATACGGTCGTTGGCCGGTTCGGGCAAGGCTGCTGGCAAGGAGAACCAGGGCTGTAGTCACAAATAAAGAAGACGGGCACCTCTATCGACACCACTGCTATAATAACGGGGCGCGCACGAGAAAAGATGCGAATCGTCTCTCCGTCCGTCCCGCCTCACCGAAGGGCCTCAAAAACCGGTGCGCTACTTGTAAACCAGTTCCAGATTTTAAAAAGTGCCCGGTGCTATCGCACGCGATGCTCGCGAAAATAAAGCGTTATCTCCGCAAGCTCGTTCCATCATCCAAAAATTATAATCGGATTCATCACAATACGATTAATAGGATTTACAGTGTATAGAAAGTGCGATGTAGAAACACTATACTATACTGGGGGATCGGAGAGTATACCTCCAAGGCTAAAGCATCTTGTTCTGCGCAATCACTTCAAACGTTTGTAACCGTTAGGAAATATCATCTTTTTCTAATCTCGCTAATTAGAGAAAAAAACAAATTTATATTTTTTTATGAAAGTGTATCTTGCCGGAGCTACAAATTATATACATTTATTCGTTCTTTTTAGATTATTTCACGATAACTCAAATCATTATACACTATTAATTTACGTTTTAAAAATACACAACAGTCTTTTTAAAAAATTATTCACTTTTCATATAAATAAATTCTACATATACATGTATAGAATTCGGATAAATCAATTGTCCGAGTATTATTTGTATCATGATGGATTATTTTGTAACCTAAATTATAAATCATGTATAACGAGTAATGCGGTTTGATGTGCTAATTATTTTCTTAGATCTTTTCGATCGGGTTAACCAGGCGTGAATGATTACTACTACAACATAAAAAAAAAGGGAGCGTAGTCATTGGAAAACGTATCGATAGCGCCGCGCTACATGTCGTTTATTTTAAAACTGTAAATCCAGTTTCGAAGATCTCGCCGAACTCGATATACCACATGAGTTTATATCCGCGTCGCATTAAAATTCATAACGTTTGAAAGCCGGACACATATCACTTTCAAAGTAAGCGAGACTATTGCTGCATCTGTTACTATCCACCTCGGAAAACAGATCTGCGCGCGGTGCATCGAGCGATTGTAATAAACGTGTCGGGCCGTGATTGGACATTCCCACACGAAGAAATCCGAGAAATAATTCGTATTCGCCGCGAGTGACCGTTATGCACGCACCGAGCGGTAATACTACCGCAAGTAAGTATATACTCCACACCTCGGCGATAAGAGTTCCCAGTATTAATCACGCCCGGCTCCCCTTATCGGTGCATACTGATTATTAACCGCGACGGCGTCTCGTCGTCAGTTAAACGCGTATCCGGCGCTTCTTTTTTCCACGGCGGACCGCGGTATTTCCACCGCGATGATAAACGCTTATCAGCAGTTAGACACAGAATTAAGTTAATTAACTTGTGGCTTAATGATACCCTTTTTAGCGATTACCTATTCGCTATTCAAAGCGCCTGTCAGTTCGTGCCCATGCAATAAAATTCTGTAAAATTAAATGACTGTGCAATTTTTCCCACTCTCGTTTTCTAAATCGTGGAAAAGTCTGTCTCTGCTTTTTCAAAGAACGAGCAGGTTTGAAAGGATGAGATTTCGATTTCGTTCTCTCTCTATTTATCTATCTCTCTCTCTCTTTAGCTATCTGTACAAAACAGTGAGATAGTTCTCTCTATAAAATTTACTCTAGAACCAAATAGTGAAATAACGCAGTCTCATTTGTGCAACGCACACAGTGTAACAATAGTCGTTTAAAGGATGTCCGTTCGTATTACAGCCCTGAGAACAACTCCCTGTTGCCGTTTCGCCATATAATTCCGAGAGACGAGGAATTCTGTTCGGTCCTCAGGATGCGAGTATTGCGAGTACCGAAGTATCGGGACAAAGGAACTCCAAGGACAAAAGGATAATTCGCATTGTATCTTGACACTACGGAATCCATTGCTATTTGTGTCGCAATGTAACGAAATTACAAATGCGACGATTCAATGAAAAATACTGTGAAAGACAACATATTCTAAGTATTCTAATAAACAATATTTACGAATCGCTCATGGATTGGATCAAAAATTACCACTTTAAGAATAAACGAATAGACAATCTTTCTTATCCTTTTTCTTTTTCGCAATGATTTCGCAATGACGTTCAGTAAAGAATATCAACTGAGATTTTTTGCTAATAAAGAGAAACATATTTTTCTATCAAAATATCTTAATTAACACCTTCCTACAAATTTCCTGAATACGCGCCCGTAGTAATTTAATTTAAAAAATATTTTTCATACATCGAAAAATACATAGTTATAATAATTGTATATTTATTATTAATAAATATCGAATATTTCTAGAATGTCCAGTCAAAAATTTCAAAACACATAATTTGAGTAATAATCGCTAAAGAATATGAAATGAGAAGATGACACGCAAATCCGCTTATGTAAGGAATTCGGTTAAAACGATTATCCCCAATTATTGGCATTCGTCCATAACTTTTCTATCCTGGACTCGTCTACCATTTCAACACAACGAGTAATTCTCTGGAACCTATCGTACATCGTGCGTTAAAACTTCTATAATATAATGCGACGACAGCAGCGGTGACAAGTTCGTTCGAGCTTGACTTTCGATGATAAAGGCATTCGGGAACTTGGGCCGACCCAGAAGCGCAGTCGATCTGACCTAGAAACGTCAAAATGACGGCGAAGGCTCATCGAAATAGCGAGGATGTTCCGGCGCTGCATCGCCTGCCTCGCGTTTGTCGACGACAGATGGAATTCACTTAGCCATCATACCGATGAGGCCAATCGGCGGACTCGTTCGAGCGTGAACCGAGTTAACTGCACGGCATGGAGATGGAATCCCGCTGAGCGTACAATTGCAGCGTTTTTTTCCCCTCGCCGGACTCGCCGTTCTTCGAAAAATATGTTTTTCGACTAATGACATAATCAAGCGGAGTAAAACGAGATGGAGGAAACGGAAGGAGCTTTATTATCGCGAGCATCCGTAATTAAGAATGTCATCTCGGCACCGGGATGAAATCGACGGCGTTCGACGGCGACGGCGCTCGAACGTCATCGTCGGATAAAAATGCCGGCGACTGGCGTGTGAAAGGCGGGCTCATTCCGATGGAAAAATCGAACGGATGTATGCGGTGCGTGCGTCGAGTGCACGTTTGTTGCATTTGACAAATGCGAGGGATACTCACGAGAACGGAAACGCGGCATCTAATTTCCGCGAGTCATGTGATTCCGTTTGACGCGTGGGTGTCGCATTATGTACGCTCGAGGTAAAAATGATTCTGAAATCATGGTATGAGAACGAGAGACCTGCACGAGTCAGACGTAATGGAATGCGGACGCAAGTCCAAAGAACGAATTTCAAAATCTAGACTTGCATTAGCTATTTCTATTTATATATTACTATATTATTAGATTATATTATTAGATCATCTTTAACGACAACGATAATTTTCCATAGTCTAAGAAAAGGAAAATATGGAATTTATTATATATATTGCAAGAATTTGCTTATTAATTCATAATATAATCTATTAATATACATATATATGTATCTATAAAATAATTTTTTCTCTTTTCCTTTCTCTTCTCTCTTTTTCTTATGAATAGAAATATTAATAGGTTTAATTAATTTAATCTATCTTCATATATTTGATACTATAGAAACACGATAAGTATTTAAAAGGATAACTGTTTATAATATTTATACGTATTACGTTAATAATCTTTTAGAATGTTTTGTATTAGTTGTTTTAAAGTGTAAAACAATAACAAGATTCAACACGAAAAAACACTTCGCGAGAGCCTTTCAACTTAAGAAATACGTTTTTCAGCAAACGTCCCAATTCGATCAATCAGTAACACGTAAAGAAAAAACACGAGAGATTTGAACTTATTACTTCGAACGGTTGAGTTGTCACTCGAGAAAATTTCTCGATTTACCCGCGGGTCAAAACCCATTATCGCGACAATCGACGAACGGTGACTAATTGTGCCCCGCGCGGGACAAGTCGATCGTGCGCGAAAGCAAGAGTCTCCTTCACAATGGCGAGAGCGAGCATTTGTCCGAGGAGATCGAACTGGAAATAATTATCCATCGCGCAACTCGCCGTCGGAATGCGAAGCGATAACACAATGCTTGATTACAATCTGCGCGCGTGCACGATCTCGCGGGTACGGAGCGCGCCAAGTGCATCGGTCGTATCGCGAACTTCCATTATCGGGATCTCGATCTGCCCTCGACGCACCGACGGAGACGATTCGATCTTTACACCCTGGAAGCACTCTTAGCCTCACCGTGCGCGCTCGATTTCGCCCTCGATAAATTCATTCCTCCCCCTCCCCCCTCCCCTCTTCTCTCTCTCTCTCTCTCTCTCGAGAGAGAGAGAGAGAGAGAGAGAAAAAACTCGCGCTCGGCGAAGTAAAGCAACTTGGGGCTCGAGGGGACGAGAAGAGAGAACGAGAAGAAACGGAGAGGGCAGTTCGATATCGAGTCCTTTCAGCTTCGAATACCCGAGGTCACACGCGTCCATCGTCGTACGAGCGCGAGAAACGAACGCGCGGCTAATTACAGCTTAACGCTTTCGCGTTCATGAACGTAGATAGCCTTCATTCGTGAATTAAAAATCGCGTAACGCGAAACCGCCGTGCCGTTGTTATCAGAGAGTGGATATTAGATTATTCATGCCTGATTCGAAATTCGAGCAGGTGCTTCCACTTTGCGTGAATGAACAATGAAGCGGCGGAAACATCGTATTTAAAATCGCATGCGATGTGTGGGATACGCACGTTTTATTAAATTACCATCTGTTAATTATATCATTTTATAATAAAAATAACTAATATTGGATCAATAACTGGATTCTCGATAAACTAACAATTGAGAAATAAAAAGGGCTTTAAGAGTTCAATGCGGTGGACGGTGCGTAAGCACGTTAACGTTATGTCGGTATAACTTTAACAACTAATAAGATACATAATTATAAATCGGACGTTTTGACACCGTTTTTGTTATTTTCAGCGGTATGATAACAATTAAATCAAAATAATCTCACGTTCTCCGGAAAAGAATAAGCGAGTTACGTCAATATCTAATGGTCTAAAAATAGTGCAGTTATTTACGAGGAAAAATAAAAATTTTCTTAATGATCATAGTTTTAATGTCGAACGCATCTCGTATTAACAAATTTCATTGTATTTTTTTCATGTTTTCAACGGAATAACGTTTTAAAGATCCATCTCGATGATGATTTTCTCTCTTTTCAATCTTCTTCCGAAATATACCGTATATTTTTTATTATTATATACGGTATTTAGTAGTGAAATAACAATTTTCAGTTTGTATCCAATTGTAATTAAAGATTTTCAAAATTAAGTATTGTATTACTTCAACTTTAATTTTTCACGAGTTTAATATTGTATCTTCATGTAAACATTATTGATCGTTTCGATGTTTATCCAAGAAATAGGTCTAGCACGAAGTAGAAATTGAATTTTAAAAATTAAAATGAATATAATATGATATTTATTTTTAAAAAAACTTGTTATAATAAAATATACTTATTAAAATTATATAATAAATACATATAATATTGAATTCATGCGTACGTAAATAAAATTTATATAGTAGAGTGCATCATGAAATTTACAACAAAATTTATCTTTATAGTTTTACAATAGGATTATTAGATCAGAATTTATTTACAAAAAACTTGCTTTCTCGAGAGCGCTCGTGAATCAGTCGTTTCCTATATAAGAGACCGAGATATCGATTCACCGCTGTGTTGTTTGAAAGGAGAGCAGTTTAGCACTCCCCTTGACAAGGACGGACATACAAATGAGTACTGGTAGGTACTACCGTTAAAGTTGGTACTTACTACACTTTTTTTTATTATATTAATAATATCAGCAATGAAATTTGTTCAATCACGGAGCAGAATATTTTTGAATTCTATAATTAATCCTTCCTTTCTTATTCCTTTAGACATTAATCATATTTTTTCGATAAATTGAAGAAACTGTCGAATCACAACAATAAAATATATGATTAGGACTGAAAATTGTTTAAAAATTTAAGACTTCCTCTATATGTTAGGGATATTTAGAAATAATTAGTATTTAAAATTTTTTGCAAAGTTTCCAATAATATTTAGTAAATAAGATAATGATAAAAAATTTATTATATTCATACGAACAAAAATATATTAATACAAATTAAATAAATAATAAATAGTTGTACGCGTACAATTTATTATTGAATATATCAAATTTAATCGGCCATTAAATAAATCGTATTAATCATATTTATCATCTGAAAAACTTGCTTTCGAGCTACTTTAATATCACATGTTCAAAAAGTGTGGATTATATTTCACAAAATTAAGAATAATTTCCTAATAATATATAACTAGCTGTTCCTGTAAAAATGTACATCTAAAGTTGATTAAAATTAAAATAAAAAATAAATTCGCTAATTATCTCGATTGAGTAAATCCTGTACGCAAAATGTCCCTTATAGACTTTGTAATAAAAGTAATGATAATGATTCTTATCCTTCTATAGAAGGTATCGATTCTGCTTGCATGCAGCAAATGGTAATTCGCGATTTAAAAATTTTCTTTTCCATATCTGTATAGCGTCTACATCTCCTTAATAACAGTAATGAAGCCGCAGTTGCCCGTTGTGTCGCCATCGGAGACCTCTCCGCAATCTCCTCGGGCAAAAATCAAGAGATGGTCCGTCCCCATAACAAGACGAGAAAATTGTTCGCGGAAAGACATTTTGTAACTTTTTCACATTACGAGTTGCATGACGAATTTGAAAAATTTAAAGCACGATGCGAACTATGCGCGACCCGATGTCGTTAAAAAGATAGTCATCCGTAAAAATAATGTCGGAGAGTCAAATGCTAAATATGAGCAAAAAAAAAACAAAGTTATTATCGTTAAAAGTTAATAATTTATCATCCGTAAATATCGCGATCATTTATCATATTCAGTCCTACGGTTTCGTATAGCAAATGGATGAACTACGTGAACTATCTGTTTTGATAAAACAGCTGGCGTTTTAAGTCATTAGTCATACGAGAGTTATTTAGTAACATTGATAATCTTGAAATTATTCAAAGGGTTCAAATATCACTTTTAGTGTATCTCCGTATTCAAATAACACGACACACGAAACGGCACGCGCCCGTTACGCTCCTTCACGAATCTCGTCGCCCGAATGACAACAGAGTGTTACGAAGCAGCGGACGCTACCAAAATATAATAGACACAAGATCGTACGCCAACTAGAATTTCACTTTAATGAAATATAATTAAATACATATAATGTTTAATGTAACTATACGTCGAATATTCTATTTCTTGCATTTCAGATTGATTCCGATGAAATTATCCATCGTTATTATACATTTTATATTTCGCTTTCTGAACTCTCGTTGCAAGATTTGCTCAAGACGATGATTTATTCTGTTCAACCGAAAGCATTTTGAAAATTTAATGAGAACATTATATTTAAATTTGAAGTATTCTTTTAGTAATTATATCACTTGAAAATAATTATTAAATTAAATATTTATTTAAGGAATAAAATTCAGTTTTGTTCTAAAAAAACTACCTTAATAAAAAAATTAACGGATATTATTTGAAGATTTCTCTTTGGCGCGGTTTGCTCCAGAAATAACGAAATCGATGCCATATTATATTAAGGTATCTCTTGAACGATTTATTTCAAATCGTCAAAGTCATGTTAAAATTTTCCAGAAGTCGGCAAAATCCTTCTCTCTCTCTTTCCCTTCCCTCCTTCTCTCCTTACCACCTTTCGACACACTTCCAAGAATGTAAAAACGACGGTCGCGGCACGGATTCGGAAATAGAACTTCGCGTGTCCCTTAAAAACCCATATCGATCCCCCTTCATGGCTCGGCGCACGACGCGACCCGGCGATTTCGAGCCCGGCGGGCTCGCGCGTTCGAGACATTCGTCTCGTTCGCTAAATTATTCCACCCACTCGCGCGCGCCATGTGGACATTCGAGCCCACCTACCTCTTCGCGAGAACACTACCCTCGATTGAAGGAACAATGGGATACGCAGGGGGTGTCCCGCAATTCCGTGCGCTCCGCGCCGCATACAGCGAGAGAACAAACGGAGAAGCACACGCTCGATGAGATGTGAGGCATCGATAGTCTCTAAACGATGGGAAATTGAGGGGTTACGATGATGTATAAATCGCGCTAGAGAATTAACGGGTGTTACTTGAGCGGGGATTAGCGGAGAAATTTTTGGTTCGCGATTTTCCCATCGAGTCTAAGATAAAGATTACTTGTGCAGACTACAAGTATCAAATAAGTTAGTTAATTTAATAATGTTACGCAGTATATACTGACGTCCATTCACTGTCGGGAATGTAATGTAGTTAGTCATAGTTGGTGGCATAGTTCTCGATGTTCGAACTTCAGGAAATGTGAATAGATAGAGAAATTTGCACAATTACAAGTATATCTTATTTAAGGAGATTACAAGTATACTTACAAGTATACCTTGTTTCAACTAAAAAAAAGCTGATTTAAATTTCTAAAAAATAAAATAAAAATTTAAAATTATCCAATTTTGAGAGAGAGATTTATGTCATTGATTTGTAACTTTATAAGCACACTTATGACCACAAAGATTACGTTATTCTAGCATTTTTATAAATCGCATAATTATTTTACAAAATAACGCATAACATATTTTTCTGAATAATCTAATTTTCCAATCGCTCCGAGATACCGATTCGAAGCTAAATTGGGTGTAAACAACACTTGATTGTATCTCAGTACTAAAACGGGAAATACAAGAATATATGACTCGATAAGTCAAAGTTCGCTGGCAGCCGTCAGTCGTGGCATAGGTCGCCCATTGACGACATACGCGTGAATCGACCATCGAGCTTTGACTTTTCCGGTCACAAGTATACCAGTCTCACACATACAGACACACACCGTGCGCCGTAGTGAGTACAACAATAGCATCCTCGCTTACGCTCGTTACTCCGATGTCTTTAACCTTTTAGTTCTCAGGCGGCGTGACGCGGGCGCGACTTCGCGCCGCATCGATGTGCACCGTTTCCGCGGAAGTGCCGACGATAAACGGCGAACTATATCCTCCTTCGCAACGTAATTATGCAACGCCGAATCGCGCGCGTTTATCGGCGCGCGTACATACGCCCAATGGACAGGAACGGGAGATAAGAACGGGTTGCGATAAAGCGACGAAGGTATCGCGCGCGCGAAGGAGAATGCGTTTCCCGCAGATAATTGCATTGTGTCGCGAGACGATTATATATCTCGTACCTGCACTTATGCCGGCACAACCTGCGTTATTTCGCCACCTTAAGCGCGAGACACGCATTTCTTTCGGTTGAAATCAAAAGCTCAGAGTGCGCCGAAACACGCACGATATCAACTCTAATCGACAGACTGTCGGAATCGATTTTCTACTAGCGATCTTTCGCAAAACATTGAATGGCTCAGACATGAAATGTCAAAGTATGAAAAAACATCCAATTAAGTTCCAGTTATAAGCAATCAAATTTAATTACATCTTAGAAATCTTTGACGGCGTAATGTGAAATAAAATAAAATCGTAATAACACCGAGCGGCGTAACAGAAGGCGACAGTTTCTGTCGAATGAACGTAATTTATCTAGATATTGTAGTAAAAAAAAAAAAAAAAAAAATTTATGACAAATTGCGAGAAAAACGAGTTATATACCGCGGATTATTCGAATCGCAAGGAGAGCGTAAAACGCGGACGCACACGCGTTTTCCTTAAAAGCGGGCCATAAATATCGGCCGACTCCCATGCATACGAAGTCCCGGGCGAAGGAGGGAATTCCTCCTCGCTTCCCGTCGTCGTTGGCGGCGGCGGTGGCGGGCGGCGTACCCGCGAGATGGTTTTGCATCGCAATAACGTCGGGTCGCGACGTTGCTATTCTTCTTCCTCGGTTTTTTGCATTATTATTTCAATTTCCGCGCACGTCAGTCGCACGCGCGACGGCGACGTAGCGAACGGCGGCCGGCGCGATGAAAACACTAATCAAAACTCGATAACTCGCGTACGCCGTTTCCGCCAACGTGGTGTCCCCGGCGTGCACTTAATATCGATCGCGCGGAGCGGCACGGAGGCGCTATTGTTTGCCGGGCAAATTATTGCACGCGCGCCGATCGGTCGCTCCGCGCGGGGGATTCATGGCATCGGCGCGCGATAGCTCGGCCCATTGTGAAGCCGGTTCTTGCCGGTATCGCGTATATCTTCCCGCAAGAAAATTATCGCGCGCCCGAGTTCTTGACCTTACTTGAACGCCTGCCAATACTATCCGCTAAGTCGCACACTTAAATACCGTGCCGACGTACAAAGGCGCGAGGTGAAAGGTGTTCTCCGAAAATTAAGAGCGACTAACGAGATTATCAATTCGGATTTCGCACAAAACTTTAAATGGAGTTTTCTAAATATGTTTTAGAGATCGTTCTTCTAGAAAAATTCCACGTACAGCCAAAGAGAGGGAAAATTTTTTAAATCATAAAATTATAAAACCGTTTCATCAAAGACAATAATTCTTAAACAGATTCTATACACGGAATTTAGCTAAGACAAAAGGTAATTAAATGTGCAAGTGGAAAACTTTGGCCTCAAATTCTGTTAAAAGAAAATTATACGCGGTTATATTAATCTTTCTCCTCCATCTTCTATGTGAGAGAATATCTCAGCCGACATGTTCCAGCGTCTACCTTCGTAGAATATTGATTAATATTGTAGAACATGATAAACATGAATACTTCCGCCGATGCAACGACGAAAGAGAGCAGGCATTTATATAGCGATAAGAAAATTATCTCCCACAAGCGGTAACGCTTGGATTCCCGTGGCCGGTTGCCAACGCTACACAACACAGTAGCTACTCGACTGAAATAACTCCGAATTACTTAGTTTAAAATATACGTGCTAAACGTTCAAAAGGTGGTAATCATTCCGGCATCATGTGGCTGGAGCGAGGAACGATGTATCGTCGAAAAATCCACCACTCGCCGTGAAATTCGGTTTTCATTTCATGAATTAATTCGAATATTATTATAACTTTATTGCAGTTTTTCACGTGGATTGTGGGGATTCGCAAAGTTTAATTGTTGTTTAATTTCAAAATTATGCAAACGAGAGAGATATAGCGTTTATATTTTCTAAAAATAAAATATTTAATGCTTAATACTAATTAGAAAAAAATTTTTTTTAACACACGCACACACACTCTCTCTCTCTCTCTCTCTCTCTCTCTCTCTCTCCTAGTGATAGTAAAGAATTGTGTTGATTTTCATAGAAAACATATATTTGCTTTTATGACGACTCGACAATTAACAAAACCATACTTTCTAAAAAGTCGATGTATAATCACTAATTATCAGTGATAAGTATACTGTTTGGTATCAGTGATAAGTATACTATTTGGTATATTTATCACTGATAATTAGTGATTATACACTGATTCACTTTTAGAGAGTACTGATATGAAAAAAGACGCTGGGATTTGATTGAAAATTCTAGTTACTCCTCTTTTCACTTTACAATTTTCATTTACAAGTAAATGCACGAGCGAAATCATAAGGGCAACATATACAAAGAGAAGTAACAAAGTCTCTTTGCGGAATACTTAAAGCGAAGGACTCGCAAAATTGTATGATCGAGAAAAATAGATAAGCATAAAATATTTTCGACCTTCGTAATTTTCACTTAAATTGTAAATTATGTATTAAAAGACAAAATAAACGATAAAAAAGAAATAGTCTCAGATGATTATATTGGCAAAATTAAACAAATCAGAATTTTGTCAATTTGATTCTATACAATTTTCGTTTTCGGAACTTATTTTGCAATGTTAAGTGCCTTAAGTTTCGCGTATCATTATTGTAATTATTTAGAAATCTTTTTTCACCATTTCTTCAAAATCAGAGAATGTGGAGACAGTGCATGACAAAATCAGGAGTATTTCGATTATACCATGAAAAAGATATACTCGACGAAGAGTAATAAAGTTGCCGTCGGTGTAGCTGCAGGTAATCGACCGTTCAAAACGTAAAACATCCCTAGCGTGGCTAACGATATTGTTAATTCGGTAACGAGCCCGTTGTCGGCGAATGAGAGATGCATGGTGACAACTGATTGATAGCCAAACATCGCCGCCACGCATACGCGTTTAACAGTTTCTCACTTGACTCCAATTTAACATTTGGCTTATAATTAACGCAACTTTCATTTCTTTATTGCTCATATCGACCGCAGAGATTGCAAGACCGGCATCTTCCGCGTAATTTTCACTTTCTCGAAAAATTTTCACCGCTCGTTTAAAAGTCACTTTCGCACGATGAGCTAAAACGGTTCGGATATCGTCTTAAATAGCGATAACGGTAAATGCAAATAGTATCGTTTTGCTACAAATGTTATATAAATAAACAATTCTGATCGAAAATTTCGTTATTTTTACTGAAAATAATATTTTCTTGTTCTTTTTATTATTCGTTTGTAATTGATAATTTAGATAGACTTAAAATTCATTTTTACGTTATTATTATCGCATTAGAATAGATATTTCATAAATTACAACCAAAGCTATAAATATATTTTTATATTCTTCATTACCATATTATAATTACCTTTTTAAAAATGAATTATTTCTTTAATATTATATTACCTAAGCAGAGATTTAACTATTTTTATTGAAAATTAAAATCGCAGACATTCTGATACATTATTCCATTATAATCAAAGTTTAAACTCATTAATTAAATTTAATTATAATAAAAACATGCGATAAATTAAATTAATCCATATGAAAAATTGAGTATGTCCACACGTTGACATTAATATAAAAGTGTCAGTAAACTCGAAACTAATTTCCTGTAACAATACCAGCTTCTAGGCTGAAATACTGTTCTATGCTACATCAAGCCTAATATTGCTTTATCGGTAATCTAATGGATGATTACTCGCTTTCAGATATCCTAATTAACACGCATCAACGCTGGAAATTCAAAGCATGAATCGTGATACATATCATAACCGCAAATCTATCCGTCAACTCACGTCTATCTGAGATCTTCGGTACAACAAGAATGTCGAAACATTAATAAATTAGAAGTGATTAGAAGTTAATAAAAAGTCATTAAAAATTAAATTTCGTACTATTACTAATTAGTATTTTGTTAAGTTTTCGACCGATTCTTAATTATTACGAGATATTTAATATCAAATATAATTAATTTAATATAATTTGCAACTGCAAAAAAGTAGCTTGAATTTTAATGACAGAAAAATCAAGGACTTGATAGATGCATGGAATATAAAAACGTAAACGCTCTAGGACATTCTGTACGCCTTGCGGCTAAGTATTATAAATACAGATATTGCGTGCGATGGATAATACGATCGTGTCCGTCGCGCGCTTTATTTTCCTAGAGAGTGTACTAAAAATTCGCTTTCTGCACGCGTACCTGGCACGCAGAATGAGAGAGAGGAGAAGTGGGGAATGGAAGATTTATTGGAGCGGCTCGAAGCCGCGGAGTTGCTAATTGCGTTTGCTACTGTGTGCAGGAAAGTGTATTCTCGTTACGCCGCTCAGGTTTTCAATTACGGGCTGACCGGCCGGCCAGGCCCGCGTTTCAGGATGATTATCAGGCTACCATTATTTCCGGTGTATTTCCGCCGAGTCCTACGATATGTTTATGCCAATTACGCCCGTCGGTGGAATCGCGCAGCTAACGGAATAATCTTTCGGGTGACGTTCGGGCAAATGAGCCGCGAACACGCGGTGGCGCTGCTGCGACGGCGCATCACAATTACCACGCGATAATAGATCGATATCATCGCTGGAGAATGCAGCGATAACGAACAAGGCTGATGGCGCGAACATGGAACATTTGCGGTGCGCTGCTTACCGTTTCGTAATCCCGAAAAGTTGATAAGCCGCGTGATTTAACGTCGCATACTCGCTATTAAATATGCAACATGCACGTGCCGTCGACTCGAGAGCCGATCACGTAAAAAGTCAATGAACTTTCTCGGCCCGTCATATTTCTTGTCGAATCTCATCCAATCAAATCTTGTCGCGTGACCGAACAGCCGAAATAGACCGCGCGAAATGACGGCGCGCCGTACGGATTTTTCGGACGCGCAGCTGCGCGGCCGTAATGAAGTTTCGCGCCGGCCGAATTTGCACATGCACATAACTTGTTGCCAGCGAATACATATCCGGGGTCCGATGAAGTTCGTTAACTTTACAACGCGCCGGACCCATTCGCTCCCGCTGCGAATGACGGCGAGCATCGCGTTTATTGTCAACTGCACATGAGGCACGAGTCAAGCGCTCTCTCTCTCTCTCTCTCTCTCTTTCTCTCCTTAAAAACGAGGCTTTACGCGCAACGGGGGATCGAAACCCTCCCTGCCCGACGCACCCCGAAGGGCTTCCAACCCCTTTTCACGAGAGAGGAGATAGCGCAGCTCTCCTCTGTCCCTTCGCTTGTTCTCTGTTCAACCCTAAACGCGCTGCGAAAGCTGCGTGTACCCCCGACAAACTCCACCTGAATCATCCAATTCAGCAACGGCCCTTCAAGAAGAGATTAACGCGCCACGTTGCGACACAAAGAAAAACCAACTTGAGGAAGCTGGCAAATCCAGATATCTCACCGCGTAATTGCTCTATTGAGAATGCGAAATTTTCGAGAGGCGCGGCTCTATGTCAAGATCAGGAGCAAAAGTTCAACGTATTCCGAAAGAGACAAACGTACACTTCACATTAATTCTTGAATGGTTGAATTTAAGAATAATAAAGTTGAGTTATATAGCGACGAAAATAACAGTAGAAAAACAAAAGAGTATAAAGAAGAAAAGTTTTTTTATAATGTCCGTTTCGCAGGTACAAGTGAAAGAAGTGACGTATGCAAATATTTTCCTATTTTTTAGAATTTTAAGATTTTTAGAAAAGTAATATAATCTTTTTCATAATAAAATTTAATTTAATTTAAAATTAACACATTTTCATTATTTTCTCATAAAAGATTATAAAATTTTCAATAACTAATAAAGATTTTTTAATTAAATTAAATACCTGAATGTTATTTAGAATAAGGATTTTACTCAATATTCGTTAAAATTTTCTTTATCTATAATACTTTTCTTTAGAATTATATGAGATATTAAAACGAAAATAGTATACAACTGTCTCCTAATTGCAAGATTCAGATAAGATTAGTTTTGATTAAATATTTTCTGAATAAATACATGATACATAAATCAGACTTTAGACAAATAAATAGATAAAAAAATAAAACTCAAACAAATTGGGATTACTGCCAAATAAAGAATTTTTTATGCGTACGATGCAAAAGTTGTATTCAATGGCATCACGAGCTAAGTAGCATTAAGCGTTAAATACGAGATACAGTCCAAGACTATACAGCACAGAGAGAATGATACGGAGAAGTATAATAATCTCGAAAATAATATGAGCAAGCACTGCGCTGGCAGATAGACTTATCTCGACGGAACTCGCCGACTTCTAAAACCCCTCCGTTGAGACTTGGCTATTCTCTTTTCCTCTCTGTCTTCCACTTTTTTCATACGAATAAGCATAATTCGATGCCAACCAAAGCAGCTACGATATAAAAAAGCAGATGTTGGCATCTCTTTAACCTAATTTTACAGAATTTGTCGTTACATTATACGGATATATTATGAATACAAAGCTTATCAAAAGCTCCTATCACATGCTCTTAGTAAAAATTACAAACCTCACTGTGTTTTAAATAAAAAATATAGACGAAAAAGTATTTCTTTATACCTTCATGTTTCATAAAATAAATAGTTTAGAGATATTGAATATATAATAACATTGTATTAATTTTATAATATTTTTAAAATAAATCTTATGTATTAAGTTATTTATTTTATATTAGGAAACTTCTTTATTACAAACATTTTAATTAAATTATAATTATGTTAATTAAATAATTTTTTCATATTAAAATTTTCAAGAA
>VBVQ01001480.1:0-34153 GCA_011636635.1 Tetramorium simillimum
CTCCCCCCCTCTCACTCTCTCTCTTTCTATCGGTCACGAAATCTTTCTCCGTCTCTCTTTCGAGTCCCCCTTTCGAGTCGACCCAACACGTCCGTCCGCCCGTGCGCGATGTGCGTCTCCGCCACCGTTCCTTCTGCGGTCCTTCTGGAAGCGGGATCGTTGAGTAAGCAGCCGCTTCCTCTCCCGCACGGCGCGGCCCGGCGCGGCCACCGTAAGTCGCGCGCACGTGAAGTACTAAAGGACTCCTCCGTAACGGTATTTAACCCCTAACCGTAATTTACGGCGCCGCAACGGCGCTCGATCATTTTCGGCGCGGCCCGTTCTGCTTTTTCTTCCTCCCGGCGAACGCATTCGCCGGCCACGCGCACACTCGAGTCGGATACTCTCGTTCGACCTTAATTAAATGCACTTAAGCCCGAGGCGCTTTACGCGTCACGGGAAACCGATTTCATTCGAAACATACCGCGACGGCTCTCTCGCCGCGGGCACACAATTGACAAAGTCGCCCGCGGCGAAGTGTAACAATCGAGATATATCTCGGCGACGTATCTGCAAAGATAAATATTGACCCGGAAAATCTCTGGCGTTTGAAAGCGGCTGAGTCGATCGTTCAACCCGTAAGAAATCACACGCGGAATAAAGAACATAAGAGCGTATAAACAGTCCCTCCTTCCATAAATATCGTCGCTTCGTATCATTATTTCACTGAAACCGTTCCAATATCGCTTCATGGGCACCGCCATCGCGAAAGCACATACATACATATATCGTACAAAAAAAGTTAAAAACAAACGAATCAGAGAAATCTTGTAGGATTGATCAAATATTCTGATTATTATAATAGAACTCAATAGTTTATAACTTATAATAATCAGAATATTTGATCAATCCTACAAGATTTTCTGATTCGTCCGTTTTTAACAAGAATTATTTTTTCAGTGTAATCAAAACAATTTAATATATAAACTTCGGAGTAAGTTTATGATAGGAGAGAGAGAGAGAGAGAGAGAGAGAATAAAACACGCTAATCCCGTCAATATTTCCGCCAAATATCTTCCATCTTCCATCTTCGGTAATTATTACGATTAAAGGAAACAGCGAATTAATTAGGAAGTCGGAGCAACCGGCGCCGACGGCGGCCAAATGTGTAACGTCCTCTCAGATTCATTCGATTATTTTAGTTTCTAATTTTTCTGAGTTCGGTTTCTAATATTTATGAGTGAAAGCTGGGGGCTTGGTGCGAGACACCTCGCGTACGCGTCATGTCTAACTGGAAATTGATTTCGGCTTGCCCAATGCGCTTTCTCGCATATAGGGCCGCACTGGAGCGCGACAGGCAAAAGGGAATTCGAAAACGGTACCGTTCCCATTCAGGCCGACGAGACCGTCGGACGTTACCCGTGCATACACGTACGTGCGCGCGCGCACGCGTACATACATACGCGTGTGCATGCGCGCATACGTGTACACGTACGCGCGCGCCTCGCCGCGAGCGCGCGGTTGTTTTCCAACGTGCCGTTGACCTCGTGCCGCATATGCATACATATACAGGGTGTTTGGTGAACCGTCGCACAAACGGAAATTAGGCGACTCTCTGCCCAAACAGCACAAGTGAGACAGCGCAAATATTTCCTTTACGGTTGCAAACGTCTTAGAGTCGTCTGCGACTCGACGTCGTCCCGCCGACGCGGAAATTGCGCGTTTTCTCCGAATCCGCGCCGACGAGAAAACCCGGCGGGCTAACGAGGAGCGTTCGAGTTGCGTAAGACTCGGACTTTAAAGGGAACTTCGCGTATTAGATCGCGGAACTTGGCGGATAGCCGGCGGAACTTCGCTCCTCGGCGACTTTACCTCGCGGAGGAATTTCGATTTGCATCCTAATGTTACTTAAGGATACTTGTCAGAAATGTACGGGAAGTGACATCGTTGTTTCTGAATTCCCGATCTTAAAGAATCCTCACTACGCGAGATTCGCAGAAGCAGCTTACGGTGGGATTCGACGCCGCGCGACACACCCTGTATACAAACAACCGCGTGCGTGTTACTTCCTCGTTGTTCGTCGGTGCGTCGATCGAGAAAACGGACCCTCGACGAGCGCTATCACACCGCCACGCGGCGATCGGTCGAGCGTGCGAGAGCTGATAAAAAAAAGTCCGCCACCGTGGGTGGTGCCGCGCGATATCACGCCTTTGATTTCACGCCATCGACTTGGCGATTTTCACGTGCCATTAGGAAATATCATTATCATGCCGTATTACGCAAAAATAATAAATGCGAGCATCGAGTGCCTTGCTGGTGATTTTCAGAAAAATTGTGATCGTGCAAATTTTTTAACGAGTGAATAAAACGTGCGTGGTTTTAAAGCGCGATTTAAACAATTGCTATTGTAAAACTGTAATATTACTTATAGGTATTGTTGTTTGTTATGTTTTGAAAAGATTTACGTGATTACACGTATGTGAAATAACGTTCTCCGGTTCGCTGATTTCTGATTGTAGATTATGTCATCGTTTTAAATATGATATACGCAACAACTGAATATTTTATAGCTATTTCAACACCGTTATATGGATCGGTGGTTTCCGCGTGAGAATTCTTTCTTATTTTAACTTCTATTGTATTTTAAAGGAAAAAAAACTTTTTTAAGTGAAAAGTAGGTAGAAATTAGTTAATAGAAAATTATAAACTAATTAATAAATTATTATACATTACAGAGTTACACTTAATTCTATACTGATTGTATCGCGTTTAGCGTAAATACGGCCGGCTAATCTTCCGTCTTTGATAACCTCGCGCATGATTTTTATATTAAATAAATATAATTTAGAATTAATTAGTCACAATATCAATGCTGAATGTAATCGACAGATTTCTCATGACGTCATCAAAGCTGATCTTTGTACTGGGCGAATAAGATACAAAATTAGGCCAACATGCTCCGCGGAATATGAATAGGAGTGAATAATACCTAGCGAGCAACGAGATGAGATTTGTATACACATTTACCATCGTAAAATGGCAAAGACGCACGAATACGAGAGATGGGAAGACATAAAAAATTCAGAGGAAACTGAGTGCTGAGTAACTCTTTTTAACTTGACGCATTTAACATCAGAAATTGAATGAGCATTAAAATGCCGGAATGGACGTTTGCACGTTTAGGTACGAAGTAATAAGTCATCGTCAAATAATTTTACAAAGTAAGATAAAATGCAAAAATGAATAATATTCAATCGCACTCGTCCATAAATTTCAAGCAGGCTTTATTTCAACAAGACCTTAATTTGCCCTGATTATCAAACCTGCTAGAAGAGAGAAATTCATGGAAAGGATAACCGGCGCTTACGTAAACATCCAATAGAGGCAAGAGTTCGCAAATGGATCTATCAGGGATCAGAAATCGACGAACGAAAGCAGACAGCTGTGATTCTCGTCGGCCGACCCGAATTTCCCCCGTGTATTTTCATCCCGTGTATATTTCTCTATACTTATCTAGAAATCGAACATTTTAATTAAAGACATCATTCTGGGGAGAAAAGAATGCGGCGATTCGCCGAGATAGCGGACGAGTTAAAGACTTCCAACAAGGAGAGTATCGATTAGCACCGGTAGATTATGCATTAAGGAATCGCGGAGAAAATATCCGCGCGCGTGAAAGTCCGTTCCTAATCCCCGATGCGCTCACGGGATGCACTTTTTAAAGAGACGCGCGCGCGCCGTGGCTTTCTACCGTGGTTTCCTTTAAGGCCACGGAGAGGAAATGAAAAGAAAATGCATATGCGCGCGGATGCGCGCGACGTGAAATATTTTATGAGCGAACAATCAGTCAACGCGGCACCTGGCTGTACAATTTCCTCTTTTTTGTTTTAACTTCGTGCTTGCTGGATGCACGTTCACGTAAGCCGTGCTTACCGAGACGCTGGTATTGAATTGGAAATATATGTAAAAACGAAATGTCGTTCAAGTGTCAAGATAGTTTGCGTATTTTAAAATCAAAGGCAAGCGAGACAGACATAAAAGAAGTCTGTTAGATCGAATCGGTACTTGTAGAATCGACAAGATTGTTATTGAATGCTAATACGTGTAAAAATGTAGCATTTTTTAGGAATAATTACACGAGAGACACATGCGCGAATGGCTTATCTTCTAAACTTCGTTTAAACTACTTGAGTGTCTTTTATGTGAGCGCAGTGTATTAGTATAATTAGCATATTTTCCGGTTTGACAAGCTTAGTTATTAATATCTATTTACACTTCAACAGCTGAGATATACTTTATAAATACGGGCTCATCTTTACCAAACGCAAACGATTATATTTACGTCTGGTATATTTCCGAATGTCGTACGAGGGATCAGGCGAAAACATCCGCACGGTTTTTTTTTTAGAAATTTCGATAATAAGCAAGAATCTCGGTCTTCGAATCGGGATGCCATTTCGTTCTCGCGAGAATCTGCGGATTAAGAGCATTTTCGTGAGCTCGCACGGCAGCGTGTGTGCGTCGAGCGTTCTGCATAATTGATATTTCCACAGGTCTCGTATTTCCACGTTACGCTCGCGTTGCATCGCGCGGACGCATCTGCGCCCCCCGCTGCATTCGCGCGCGCAGATCGCCTGAAACTAAAACGCGTGTCATCCAAGAATATACCATACTTGAGGCACGCACGCAGCGTACGGGCACGCGAGAGTTCTATCTTCGACGGAGGAGTTCAATGACTACCCTGTTTCAAAACTTAATAGCTCGTGTCGGGATGACGGAGGAGGAGAATGGAAAATCGCCGCGCGCGATCGACTTGGCGAAACTGACCCAATTCTTCTCGTTAATCGTCTTGTTAATTCTATACGCGATGCGAATTACAGAACGCGCGCAGATCGCCTCGCGATCGCTTAACGATCGGCGCTAGACAACTTGTAACAGTGACATGACTTTCAAATGATAACGTCCACCAGATGAATAATTACCACGAAGCGTATATAAGCATAATTTGTGTTTTATAAAGTGACAGTAACTCGTGCGAGAGAAAAAATAAAATAAAGAAGATAGTAACGAGACGTACACTATATCTTTGTTCTAGAATAATGTTAGATTAATATAAATTTATGATATATACAACATATCCTTGTAATATTTCTTCATACAATCGTTAATTTTAAAAACGCAAATATTGATTAATGGACGTGTCACAAAATGATCTGCTTTTTTTTCCAAATTGAAAGAAAATATTTAAATCCTTATTTGCAAGATGATTTCAAATTCAACTTGCTTTGTAAAAAAATGCTGCTCTCTAAAAACAATCAGACTATATAGTACAACTGTACTACTACTAATAATGTAAATATATTATGAATAATGACTCGAGAGTTTATTTTACGACGCAGTTCTTCGAGACTAGGCTTTATCTGGGATTATATTAAGTAAAAGCAAAAAAGCATGTATATTATACGCATGTATATTATCGTCGGAAAGAGTACACCGTCGGAGACGTACGCCGAGAGCGATACGATCGGCATACTTAGGCGCGTTGCGAGATATCGTCTCGCGAGAGATGCGCATAAGAATAGAGTTTCTCGAATTACCTTTCCCAAAGGATGCAATCAATCGTTAATGAGCTCAGCTAGCCGGAAACCGCACCTGGTTAATCGCGGATGTCACGCGTTTATCCGCTTCGTCGCGGTGGTTAATTGTGACCGCGGCGTACCGTAAAAAAATAAAAAATAAAAAGAAGAAACTTGTACTTGAAGTTTCACTGTAACAATAAGTTGTAGACCGCGAGGAGCGGCACAGAGACGCGCGCGCGTAACAGTTCGCACGGATCTTTTTCTTTACCTTTTTTTCGTGCTTATGTGCCCCGCAGGCCGCGAGAAAATCATCTGGACGCGAGTTCAACGGGAGCACGTGAGAGAGGGAGAGAGAGATGAATTTTTCGTTGACGCGGCGATGTCCCGTTACTTCATCGAATTTCACGATTTCCATGTAAAATCGACACGCGGGCAAAGCCGCGCGAGGTATTTCGCAAAAGCGGACACATTCGAATCAGCGTTTCGATCTACCTTGGTGTATTTACGATGCGTTGTAATGCGCACGTGCATACGTGCGATCGTACGCGTTCTCTCACGGCGTACCTGCCAGGACTTTTCGCCGGTGCATTAACATCTTATCCGCCTGATATATCTCTCCGTCCCCATCACCCCTCCCGCCCCTACGATTTGTTCGTTCACTAGGTCAGAAAACGCGCGGCGGGACCGCGGCGACCGCCGCGAGACGTGTGGCTGTTGGACTCGCGGATTGCTTTCGTATTACGAAAGTGACGGTTAATTATTACGACGCTAATGACGAACGCGAGTATTTATGTAAGCGGTCCTTTATGCGAGAGCCCTCCCCCCACCGGCCCCTTCTCCTCACGTTGTAAACACGGCTCTCCTAAGGCCGTGATTAATCTCCTATAAAGACCGGCAGCAGGAAACCGCGCCTTCTTAATCGCGTATGTCCAACTATGCTCGTCTCTCTGCTCTCTTCTCTCTCTCTCTCTCTCTCTCTCTCTCTCTCTCTCTCTCTCCCCTTTGCCCTCTCATCGGCGTACATCGCATACTTCGTTGCGGAATATTCCCGGGAATCCACGACCGACCGCGACTGGAGCGGGGGGGAGAAGGAGAGTGAAGGGGAGGGGTTAATGATTAATGGGCCGTGATTTAACGCGAGGGCGAACATTTCCAGATAATGTGGCGCGTTCAATAAAGGCTCCCTTGGACGGACAGACAGACGAACGGACGGACGGACGGTCGGACGGACGGATGGCGCGCGAACCGGCGCGGCGAGAGATGGAGAACGTACGAGTGTAATTAAGGAATCGCGAGGAGAGTTAACGTCGCGAGGAGCCCGCGCAGCGGAAGCGTCTTGTCGCGAAACGATCTCTACGACGATGCCATTAGACGCCGGATGTCTTACCGCCATATCGTGTGCACACAATATTGATTGATATGCTGACCGATGTAATTACTTTTATTTATCGCGACATTAAATTCCGCGGATTCCACCTGCTGATCAAAACAAAAAAATGTGGACGATTCACATAAGTGTACACTGTAAACTCCTATGTGTTATGTCACTACTCCTACTCAATATTCGATTAATATTTGACTCAATATTTGATTAAAACAATGAGATAAAATTAGCGACATATTGAGTAACCCTTACTCGATATGTTGTTAATTTATCTAATTTAACCCTTATAGAAAAGTATTACTGTGCAGTAATAAGTTGGCAAGTAATAATAGTAATAAATTACTAAATAATTACTAAATAATAGTAATTTATTATTACTTGCCAATTTATTACTGCACAGTAATACTTTTCTATAAGGGAAATCCCATGTTAGTCAAAATTTTACCTTCCTTTTAATAAAAATGAATGAAATATTGAGTAGGAGCAGTGGCGACCTATGGAATAGTTAAAAATGACTCAAATTGAGTATAATTTGACACTACGAGTTTAACAGTGTAGAATCTTTATTCATATAAACTTGAAATCTTTACGCGAATACGGAGGGATTTTATGGACATTTCGGGCTGCGGATAATTTCAGTACCGCGGGCCCCCCCGAGACCACGAAAACAAGACCGGAAAGATCCGCGTCGGGGCTCGCATCGGGATACCGTTACCGGCCGTTGCCACCGATTTCTACGAAACGCGACGCATTACGCCGATCGTTATTTCGGCGCGACAACCCCGCGGAAACATGATCATAGAATATGGGACGAATTTTGCCGTCGTCACACTCCGGTAATCGGAGAGTAATGGCGGGGGGTCGATCTGTCAGACGCGAAACGACTGTCGGAGTAGGTATACGCTCGTAGGCGTCCACCGATTGCTTACCGTCCGGCCTATCGGACAGGCTGACCATTGTCCGTTCGCCCTAACGCATACGTTACGTTAAACCGTCCCGACACACGGAAGCGTACACACGCGCGGGATTCCTTTGAATCCGCATACGCGTCCGCGTTTATTTTCACAATGTTGTTCCACGCGGTTTTCGGAGCTTCCCTGAAGCTGCGGAGGCTTCACCGCCGCCCCGGGTACCGTTTACTCTCGAATTATCACGTCTACTTTTCCACCGTACGAACTTTCGAAACTCACGTACCGCCGCCTTCCGGCCGTTACGGTTGCTCTCGAATCAATGCACGAATCGATAATAAACCTCCGTCGGGAAATTTTGCATTTCAAATTATGTATTTTATTCGTTTAGTATGTTTACTTTATCTAGACATTGCGGCAGATATTGCGTACACTTGAGGAATCGTTCAAACGCCGATTTAATCAAACGCGCGATTGATCGAGAGACGTGCCATGAAGGGACGGAAATATATATTTGACACGTCGGTTTACGTAATCGTGCTTTCTCTCGTTCATCAGTCACTGCGTTTCGTGTACGCGATGTACCTTCGGCGTAGGGAAATTATTTTTATCTAGATTTTACTCTGCTAGTGGAATATTGAATAACAAATAATGCGCTCTGCTATGCTACATTACCGTTATATGAAAAAAAAAAAGAATTAATCGTTTGTTCAAATATCACGTTTTTCCGCTTTGGAACAATAGAGATCGTTCACTGCATAACGGAATTGTACCTATAACTTTTATTGTAAAATACATATTTCTGAACATATAAAGGATACATGTTATCGAAAATATAAACTAATTGTAAGTAAAAAAAAAACGAACTCTTTGACAAGTTAACTTTTCTCAGTTGGTCGGGGTGTCCTTTTCGAATACGAGATCATTAGAAACGAAAGGCGAAATGAGAAAGGAGCATAGATCCCTATAAATTTAAAGCCGCCCGGTGATAATAAAGTCTGAAGAAATAAGTAATAGAATCGTTCGTTTGACATCGAAAACCTGAAATTATCGTTCACCGAGTCTGACACGGAGAGGCAGAAAGAGAGACGGAGGAGAACAGAGGGCGTAAAATTATAGCATAGATGATAATGTCCGAGCCGAAACGAGCCCGAAACGTGGATGCTGTGCGAGCCTCTCGTGCGTGCACGAGGAGAAGTGCAAGAGTCGGGAGAACAGAGAGAGCGACGGAAGGGAAAGAGAGTCGCGGGAGAGGAAGAGAGGCGAAAGAGAGACGGGAAGAAAACGAGGGGGGAAAAAAAGAGGCAGACAACCGGTCACGCCTCGCTCGACCAGGCCGGGCCTCGACAATCGCGACGTTTCCAGGGCGAAAAACCGACCCGGAACCCCGGGGCCGGTCCGACTGCAATCGTCGTTGGCGTTTGCATTGGAGAGACCGCGGACTGCATGCATGAGCCGGAGAACGAGCGAGCGGCGGCGACGGCAGGGCACGCGGAAGTGAATGGCCACGGTGCGCGCGAGCGATTTTTCGGCCCAGAAAACGTTCGGCGTGGGTGTCAGCCTGGATACCTCGTTCGAGGCACACGCCGCGCCGCCGCCGGTGCGAGGCACGGTCACTTCGCCGCACGTGAACGGGCGAAGTCGCGTGTAGCCGCCGAGGCACAAGGCGCCCGAGCGAGGCACGCCGGATTATCCGCTATCTTTGTCTCTCTCTTTCAAAAGTTTATCGAGCGACTCTTCGACGCGTCCGCATTCGGGACCGTCATTTATCGAGATGGTAAACACCGGGATAACCGAGCGATTTTACGGACAGGACGGATTTCAACGGAAAAGGGAACGATTTCTTCGCGAAAATCGGTGATTCCTGAGTCGTACTTTCGAATTGGATGCTTGAATCGCGGTTGATTGAAACGGAAGGTATCTGAATTGAATAAAACTTCGAGGGGAATGAGTAAATAATGGAGAAATCTGGTCCCTTCCGGTAATTTTAAAATGAATTTTATTTCTCGAGGTTCTCCAACTCTCGAAACTTCGTCAGAAACATGTTTGAGGCTAAAAACTTTAGAAAACTGCGAAATTATGCCGTTCAGTTCGGCTTGGATGCTTGAAAAAAATCGTGCCGAGTTTTGACAAGAAATATTACCTCGCTCGATTTATACGTTGTACGTATTTCCTGCCAGAAAATGGTGAAGATTGAATCTATCTGGATCAACTGCTTCGTAAATTGAATTATCTTTATGTACCTCTATCGATTTATCTCTCAAAGGGAGACTGAAAGAAGATGAATAACACCGTGACAACTAATGACGTCAAAATTCCATTTCATCATAGTTGCCATTATTCTGTAAAGCTTCCACTTCAGAAAGTAACTAAAATTGCAAATTATCTGTATTACCAATATGCCGTATTTGATCTGTCTGATTAATTGTTGATTAAACATTCATATATGATAAATCATTCATTCTATCGTGATTTATTTACCATCGATTTGCATCAAGGAATAAGATCCTTGCATAAATGGAAAATATGATAATTGGAATAATCCACGCATACACATCTATCGTCGACGCGTAGAAACGAAAAAACGCTACTGAAAGACAAATGTTGCTCAAGATATTGCACAAGCTCCATATCTGCGTGCTGAAGCGAGCCGTATCGATCCTAGCCCAAGAAAATCCGATAGACGTACGACAGAATTGCTTAACATCACGTCGCGGAGTTCACGAAGATCATATTAGCCTGTGAAGTTCCAGTGCACCGCGATATCTGACAGAATACGGTGCGGTTCTAATTGCGACGTTAAAATTTAATTGCGCCCGCACTTATTTACAGATTTTATCGTCGCGAATCGACCCGATTATCGAGCGCGTCGTCTAACGATATTTCCGTGTCGTTATAATGCGACGAAGAATCGACGTCGGCTCGGTCATCCAACTTACTGGTTTAGACGAGACGAGAGAAAAACGTCCGACCGATAACAGAATAGCAATCCTCACGACGACGTGGTCGCGCAACAGTAGCACCGGTTTAATTGTTAAGCGCAAAAAAGTGTCGCGAGCACGAAACAAAACAGGTTCCCGACTCGGAAATGCAGCTTTGTGCACATCGACATGAACGACCGTCTGTCTGTACGTTCGTTCGTTCGCTCGGTCTGAGTACCAATGCAGGAAAGTGGTAAAAACGAGAAAGTGGTAAAAGCCACAGCGGAATGCGGGATGTTCAGCTTCGAACGGTTGCATCTGTCCTAGCATTCAATCCTGCAGTTAGCGGCGATAATAAATATGCGATAATGTTGAGCGCGATAACGGGGATGCGCAAAATTTAATCGGATATCAATTTTTTTGATCGGAAAGCATCACACATTATAGGGTAAAGTGGGGTAATTTGAATGGCGAGGAAAATTTGACAATAGTGAGCATTTGCGCAAATATAAGGAAAACACATATAGACTAACAGTATCCTCTTTGTTTCCAACCTCAAATATAAAACGTGGCGTTCCGTGTTTTCCTTATATTTGCGCAAATGCTCACTATTGTCTAATTTACCCCGTTATTCAAGTTACTCCGGTGTACCTTATTCTATACTTTTCTACACTGGGAAAAAATTCTGGTTAAAAACGGACGAATCGGAAAATTTTGTAGGATTGATCAAATATTCTGGTTATTATAATAGAACTCGATACTTTATAACTTATAATAACCAGAATTATAGAACTCTATACTTTATAACTTATAATAACCAAACTTCATATTATAATAATCAGAATATTTGATCAATCCTAGATCAATACAAGCTTTGTCTGATTCGTCCGTCTTTAACCACAATTTTTTCAGTGTATGTACGCATATGCTCCGTACATCTTTCTTCGTTATTTATCGAATGACCGTAGGAAGCAAAAGGCTTCTCGAAAAATGTACCAAGTTTGTAAGAAATTAAAAGAACACGCTTGAAGAAATTAAATTCCGTCTTGCTCGACGCATCGGTCGCATGCTTGTTTCCGTTCCAGGGTTAAGCGACCTTCGAAAGGCAGCCGGCTGAAACGCTGAAAGGATCGTTATAAATATCGCGATAAACTAGGTTGCGACGGATAGGCGCGACGAGACGACGATACATCGCACGCTCCTCATCTCACACGGGCGAATAACGCGCGCGGCTGCTTTCTTGTACGGGCGAAAGAAGTAACGAGAAACGCGCGCCCGCCTTATCTGGGATACGACGATTTATGCGCCGCTGGTAAGATACAATCGTGCGTACACGGGCCGATCAGGGGATCAACGGTAATCGCGGTCGACGTGTATATGCGTACATATATAGCTAATTTTGATATCCGCGAATGTACGAAGCTGTCTCGCTCGCGCGCTACTTTCTAATTTCACAGAGAATTTCCGACTCGACGAGGATGACAAGGAGCGCGCCGCGTTATCGCGCGATGGATTCTAATGTCTCGCGGAAATGTGCGAGTGGCGCGCGCTTTTCTTTTCCGCCCGTCTATCTCATTTTCACTCGAAGTATTCCGCGTGATTAATCCCGCGAGAAGAGGTTGTGCAAATGAAAGATTCGCATTTCTCACAAATTTCGATCCGAAATAACTGGAAGAAAAATATAGTTACTTTTGGCCTCAACCATAATTTTATATTTCTAACAATAAAAATGATTAACTTACCTGTATGCATCATTATGTTAAACATGATTATCGTTAGAAATATTGTATATATCAATTGTATTGAAAATAAATATGAAATATTGATTCAAAATTTTGATTCATAACAATAACGTGAATAAGTATTCTCTATTTTTTTGCACTTTGCACTTTTCATTTTTATAATCTTTTGTTAATAAATTAGAAATATTTTCTTTTATTATCGACAATACAACAGCATAACAGTGCGCTTGTTATTGAAACTAGATGCTAGATGTTAGATGTATGGAACGATATAAAAAATGTTACATCGCGAAAAGCACAAAATATTATATGAATATAAGAATATGAATATTATATTTCACATATATATATATGTAATGTCGCTGTTGTAATGTCGATATAATATATATATATAAAATACATTATCTGTATATTTGTATATATCTTAATCGCTGTATCCTTCTCTTCGTTAAAAATATCCACTATCAAAAATATCTATGGCTAATGACAATAAATTATCAAAATTATTTACCCGTATAATTGGAACATCTTTTGATCGCTGAAAGGAGATCATCGATATTTATTCGTGAATAATTCTATTTCTGGCACGGTTCTTTCAGCTCTCTCTCTCTCTCTCTCTCGCTTTATTTCTCTGTTCCTCTAACGTAGCACGACGATAGCAACGTGCTTCGGCACGCGGTTGCACCCAAGTGCATTTCAGCGAGATTACGGGTTTATTGACCCCACCGTCATCCCTCCGTCACCCTTCCACCGCTTCTGCAGCACGTCGCTCCCTTTTCCGATCCGTCGTCTCTCTTTTTTTCCTCCCGCCCCACCGTTCACCGTTCTCGGAGATCGCCTCCGTCGTCGGTGACGACGACGACGACGCCACCGTCGCGTTGCCACCGCCGACTATGACGAGGACGACGTGTACGTATCCCCCTCGCTCTCCTCTGTGCCTCGCGCTGTCTCCCCTTTTTCCACGCTCCTTCATCGCGCGCCGACACCCGTTAAATGCAACGCGCACGTACGCATGACCATGCGTGCCACTAACAACTGGGGATGTTCACAAAATACATATCGTTAAAGTCACTCAAGTATCCGAAATAAATTCGCTTACGTAATAAAATATCTAGAGAAAACCACTCCACACACTCACACACACTCCATATATGCACTGTACGTGAAGATGCAAATCAAGAGAGAAAGAGACTTATGATAAAGAAATTACTCGACTTCGATCAATTTGATTGATCTCAATAATTGTGAACAAAGTAGAAGGATTTCATAGTTCCTAATATTATTTTTTAATTTTATTATTATTATTAATTATTATTTAATAATTTAAAGCAATTTAATTTCCATCCATTAAATAATTCACTTTTATACAATAAATGTTGAGACTTGGATGTTAATTGCTCCACGATAAATGATTTATAGGGATCATTAACGAATGCGCGAGCAAAGTGAACAAAAATGAGAAGCACTTTATTTTAAGATTTGTAATTACAATTGCAACATCGCAGAGTTCTCGGCTATACGTCTCAATTTCGAGAAAGCTAGCTAACGACTGTCTCGATTTCAAAAGATATCTATCCTTCTAGTGACTTCGTTTGTTTCAAGTCGCGATGTCCTAAACACTAATAATATAATAACGAAGGTAAAGATTATTTGTATATACCACATATATTAAAAATATTAAGAAATACAGTCACACGTTTGTTACAAGAAATTTGTTCAAAAATGATACTAAGTAACGCAGTTTATAATTTGGAACGTTTTCATGAATTAGAGACAGCAATATTGAAAAATTCTAAAAATTCTAAAAATTGCACATATGAAAGAAAACTGGATTTATATGCACAGATGCGATAAGAACAACGCGTTGCAACGCCAAGCAATATTCTTGATAACAAAAATAGGCAACTACCTTTAGAAAAAGAAAAAGAAAACGCGTGCCAGTTGTGGCTAGACAGCATTGTGACGTTCGCGCGCGCGCGCACATGCGTTTGATGCGCACACAGGTGCGCGAGTATTTTTTTTTTCTTCTTCCTTTTGCAGCACGATGCCGCATCACGTGTCTAGAATGTTACTTTCACTTCGCAGTGCGTGCGTCTCTCCGTGAGTCCGAGGATCGTTCAAAGGTGCAACGCATTTTGCAACCGTGCGTTATGAATCCGCGCGTGTCTTCGACAGAATTACTGCTCGCCGCGGAAATTGCGCGGATTCCAGTCTCGAGGAGACGCGAATCCGTTGCTTTACGTATAAAGCTCGCGTAAATTGTGAAGTATCGCAGATTCGATTCGCGTCCGCGTCGTAAATTTAAGCGAATCTGAATGCAACTTTTGTGCATAAAGCGAGTCGCGGGATGACATAACTCTCGACTGTGAGCATGTCCGTTTTTCCCATTCGCATTCGAGGGATCGCTTGAATCATGTCGATTATTATAATTCAGATAAGATCCATATCTTGATAAGAATTAATTAATCATATATGGTATAATATTTCATACCGCGAGAAAATAGCGATGTTAATATAAGATTTTAGAATTTTGCTTAGTAATTTTCCTTTGAAAAGTTAAGATCAATATGATTTAAAAAAGATGAAGTTGCTCTATTTATTTTGATATATTAAACACATAAAATTTAGTGCTTGCACATGATTTGTATCATGTATGGAAATTCAATTACTCGTTCATGCGAGATAATTGAAAGTTATAATCGCTTCAAGAATTTAGACACTAGAAATTGCGGATTTTTTTTCAGTTCATTAATTAGTATTATTTGGCCACAATTTTTTCTTCCGAGCCTAAAAATCAATTATCAAGATTCATATCACAACCTTTTATTCACATTATGTTTTCAAATTTTTTTTATCGGTTCGAAATTTCTTCAAATCTCAAATTTGTAAAGTTTCTAAAATTACATGATTAAGTTGTGAAACCGGGGTTTCGGGGTTTTAAAGTAATGTAATCATAAGTAGTATAATTGCAATAGTTACAGCATTTACTTTCATTTCTTCGACATCTACTTATCAATTGATATCAATTCGAAAATTTTCAATGCAAGCTTCAAGAAAAATTCAAGCTAAGATTTTCTCCGTTTTTCTAACATTCGTTGATTTGTTTCGCCAACAACAGCTAACTCATTTGCGAGACAAGTCTGCACGGATTTCTCTCTTCGCGCTCGTCGCTGAAGACGGTAAATATGTTTGCTCTACGAATAAATTATCTGTTGTCGAGTCGGACAAGGTACGAAGTAGTATTTGGCGCGATTGATGTAGCTGGTACAAGAGGCGTGAGAGGGTTAACTTACAGACAAGAAGGGAAAGAGAGAGGGGAGGGGAACAAAGAGAGAGAGAGAGAGACAGAGAACAAAACGAGCGTTGACACGGCCGCAAGGTAGAAACAATTGTCGGAGGCGTTACCCTCAGACACGGCCGTGCTAACGCGGAGCTTTTATTACTTGCTTTCGGGCACGCGTACAGAGAACTCGCATACAGTTTGCCAGAGTTTGCGAGAGAGGGAGAGGGGAAAGCAGGAATATAAAGCGCTTTATGACTCCGTCTGCGTATTGCGCGGGCTCGCGAGGCCTTTAGCCCCTGCCGCCCGCGCCGCGCCGCGCCGCGCCGTGTCGGCCAGGACTCCGGCGACGGGGTCCTTGCGCCTTCGCCTGACATTGAGAGCAAAATACACTTGGTATCTAACATCCATCTATCTGCCGTAGATTCTCAAGCCCATAAACACGATTCGACGGAGGAGGATGCTATAAAACAGTCCACTCGTGGAAAAAAACCGCGCGACAGAGATACGCGCTGCTTTCCTTCGGTACCAAGCGCACATGCGTGACACGATGTATTATTGAGAGGAACGAAAAAACACTGGTAAAGATTATTTTATTTGGATTTTATTTAGATAGGTCTGTTTATTGCCTATTAAAATACCCAAGGAATATATACATAATTTGAAGATTTTATGAAAATTATTTTGATAAAGAGCAGACCTACTCGTATCTCTCGACGAAGAATCTAATCCCAGCGATTTCTTTAAATAGCAAATGCAATATGTAGTTGTCCCTATTTGAAAAATCGATGTAGCTTTTTGCGGAAATAAGAGCAGATTTTTTTTTATTATATGTAGGGCAACTGGGATATTCAGCATATTAATAATGATTCTATTTCGTGGAATTATTAATATTCGCGTACGAGTTACGGTGGATACTATCCGAAGATTCAATTATAATTTCGTTCTTTCGATTTTCGCGTCTTCTCCGTCCCACCCTACTTCCACTCTGCATTTCCTAGTCAAAGATAGAGGAGGTTGTTGCCCTCGGACATTCTGTATGCGTGCACGAGGGTGCCTAGCCTCCCTCCCCCCTCCCGTCTTTCTTGTCCTGTACTCAATATGCAACTCGTTTCTTCTCACTTCTTCGCTGATGCCAAAACACACAAGCGAGTTACTTCTTGAAAACTCGCTACACTGAAAATGATCGGTATCGTCGATCGGTCTGACTAATTTGCAGTTTTTCTACTTTTACAATTTCTAAACGTGCAATTGTGATAATTTTCATGTTTTTTTTTCACTCACTCGTCCTTTTATGTATTTTACAATGATATTAGCATGAAATGTCAATGATGTTTCACATATAATATGTTTTACAATCGTAATCTCTGAAAAATTGGTTTTCAATATTCTATTTTAAAGATTTTTAAATTGATATCCATTTTACATATTTGACACAAGAAAATTAAAGTTAATCCAATTTGTATTGATAAAATTTAGAAATTCATAAGATATAAATGTGTCAAATATTATAAGCATATTATATCGAATAATACTATATCAAATAATAATAAAAATTATATTTATAGACATAAAAAAGTAAAGCTACTTGTAAAAGAACTAAAAATTACCAAATTTCGTAAAATTTAAAATAAATAATAGATCATGTTATTACAAGCTATTTTCTCACTTTAATAAATATTCTTCTAAACTTGTGTTTATTCTACTTTTCAGCTAAAAAAAAATACGTGATGAGAAAAGCAGATTTGAATAAATTGATATAAAGGCAAATAACAAAACAAAATGGAGAAACATATAATCGTAAATGTATCATGTGAAGCTAGTATTTGATAGCACAAAGATATTGTAAGTTGGAAATAATCTCTGGAAAAAAACCAAAACCCTGGTGGGATTCCGAGAAGCGGTCGTTCGAATCTGGCGTAAGATAGCGGGTCTCATTCTGACGCCAGCGTCTATCGGGCATGACAGAAGATATTCACTTTTTAACCGAATCCAACGCCAAAACAATCACGTGCGATTTGCTTATCAGGACTACGCGCGGCCACCCTTCCTCCCGCCGTCGTATTTACGACGGCGCCGGCCGTCGTACCCGCGGCACTCGTATGTTCGTTTGTCCCCCTCCGCGACGCGGAACGACAACCGATAAAGATCATATGACTCACGGTATAATAGGCCGTACGAGACGCGATACCTATCGGCTTTTAATTACAGCGCGTTCTTATCGGCGCGTCGGATTAAGAGACGCGGCATCGCGACGCTGCGTGACTAATGACTAATTAAAAGCCCGCTCGAGTTACCACGTAGTCGACAATTCGACGATCGGGTCACTGACACCGATCTCTATCGCGTCTCTCTCTCTCTCTCTCTCTCTCTCTCTTTCTCCCCCTCCGCACGGATGACTTCTCCTGATGCGGTTGATAAAGTGAACAAAAAAAAAACGACTCGGTACCAAATCTTCGATGCGCGCGCTGAATATTTATGACGGCACGAATCCGTTAACGCGAATCATATCAGCACACCTGCGAGCGTGCATGCCGAAGATAAGCCCAGTCTTTACCTTTCGTCACGCTGCTGGGTATCGTTTCGATTGTCTTTTTGCGTTTTCGCGCCGGTGATGCGTCGAGCATCCTCGAATGTCGTCCGAGAAACACGGCATTCTTAAAATAATAAATCAAATATAAGTCTCATCTGTACGTCTATTAAAATCGATTTCGTAATCGTATACTGACGGAGGAGTGGAATTTTGATCATACTCATTATTTCGATTTTTCATTGCGCGAGACGAGTAAGCCGGCGGCGTCGTAAATTCGCTCGACGCCATACGCTTACGTAGGATAAACACGAGAGAAGACGCGTGACTATGTCGTTTCGGAATGCGCAAAGAATGACGGCCGCACAGATATTTCGAATAGTGTTAACGGTGGATTGCACGAAAAAGATACAGCATAAAGAAAATCAGAGAGGGAGGGAGAGAGAGAGAGAGAGAGAGAAGCAGAGGGGTTCTCGCGGGAGGCAGGAGATCAAGACGCCGCCGATGGCAACGACCTCCCATTAGGTCGCGGCCTTGACATCCTTATGAGGAAACCTCTTGGTACGACACACGAGCGAATCCGCTGATGATCTTCCTAGGGGACACGTATGCTGTATACCATCGATACGTAATCTGCGGACTCATTCGCGAGTTCAACGAACCCGCGATGCGTTGCACACCGCGAGACGCACGACCGCTGAAACCGAAGATCCCCCCGTCATCTTACACCCGGCGAAGCTTTACAGGTGCGTGTGTCGTCGTCGTCGTCGTCGTCGTCGTCGTAGTTGTTAAACACGCGATGCCGCACCGGTTACCAACGCTATGATATCGACGAGCCGTATTGTGGTCTGTTGAATGGTATTTAGTGAATCATATATGTACAGTATATATGAGAATATGAAATTAATATATGTACCTGTACATATAATAGGTATGTTAGAAAAGGGACGAGGGGGGAGGGGAGGTGGAGGAAGCTCAAATGGGATCACGAGACTCCTAATTACACACAACGGAGTGGATGTATAATCTTCAAGATTTTCGCAAAAGTTAATCGAAATCCATAAGGCAGTTGGTATGTTGAGTGACGTTTCTCTTGCATTTCGTTAACCTTTATGCGGCTCTTTTACTGGGACAACACACAAAAGCGAAGGTGAACGAACTTCCAAAAGAGGTCTACGCACGAGATTGAACGAAAATGCAGTTGGTCAAGAGAGAATTCTGCTAAAGATTCCTGAACGGCTCTCTCGCACTACGATCTTGTAGGCAGCATTTCGTGTTCTCAGAAGCTAATTGCAGGATGAATATTGTGAAATAATACTAACTTGTACCAGTAATAAGCATTAGAAAAAGTTTCGGATTTATTTACACACACATACAGTGTGGAAATGATAAATAATCGATTTAACTTATCGATGAAAATCACATGAATATTGAAACTGAAGATTATTCCTCTAAGCATCAAACGTACGTGAGATTATTATTCGCTTATTAAAACGCTGTTGATGGAAAGTCTACTATGCCGACGCGATTTAAACTCTCCGTTCCGTTTCTTACGTTGTATTATGCAAATTTCATATTGCGTGGTTCAATATATGCATATGCGCCTATAAATCTACTAAACGTAAAAATTTTGTTTTTTTTTTCGGCGTCAACGCGAAAAATTAAATTAATCGACCATGAAATAAAATATAGCGCGATTTAACATAGTAGCGCAGGCGTATTAATTTCTTGAATATTCATATTTGTAGCTACGGGATTTAGGACTGTCTGGATTTTCATTATACATCTCGGGAGAGCGCACTGCTGGTTTTATCGTTTCACTCCGGGTTCCGTTAGATCGATTTATGGCGCATAATGTTCGCTCAGCAGCACGTATCGAGTTTCTTATAATACGATCGACATCTTACTGATTTACGAAGCAGAACGAGATACGCACGAGTCGACGGAATAATTGTTGCTGATAATAAATATTTCCGATACAAGGATACATAGCAATTAACGTTTAAAGTTTTAAATGTTCAGATTTGTTTCAGTCATATAACAGAGTACTGCTGTATCATTTATGAGTTTGAACAAAAATGTTATTTTCTTTGCAATTGAGAGGAGATGACGCGTGGCTTCGTGCTAATATGAGTGACTGATAACGGAAGGGTAACCAGGTTCGAATATTCTGGCCCCTCCATTCCACAACTATCTTTTTTTCTGCAGAAAGTCATAAAATATGTATTTATAGATCTAGGTGACATTAGGGACTGACTGACTCTATATAACTCTACCTGTCCAATCAAAGTAACTAACTTGCAATTGAGAAACAAAAAAGATATAATATTATAATTTATTAATAATACATTTGTAATCGCGATGGGCGTACGTTTTAGTCTATGCAATCTTTCCGAATATTCAAAAGCCAAGAAGAAATATTGCATATACAACTCTCGATATATGTGCAATTAAAATTTTTTGAAAAATCAGAATCAACAATAAACCGAATTCTCATAATTCTTGTAATATATAAATTGAAATTCCATTTAATGAATATCAAATTGAATACGCTTCTGGGATTCCGTTCTCAAGCACACAGAATTCTCGCTGGAGCAGCCCTACCTTCAGTAATGTCGCGTGAAAGGAATGTTGGCATCGTCGGACGAATTGAATTTCGGTTAATTTTACGCTAGATTGTCGCCGTCATTACCTGAAATCATACAAAACAAGTGGAATTAATACAGCTATCCAAGTCTCTCGGAGCAGATCGTAATGCTTACGCATATATGTGTGTGTGTATATGTGTGTATACGATATACGAGCCTAGTAACGTACATGAGAGATACTTATTTACGGGTGCAATAAACCAGCTTCTCTCGGAGAGAGATCGGCCCCGGCGGTTTAGATAAACATCAAGCGCGAGCCTATTCCGAACATAAATCGACGACAGAACGGTCACGCGTTCGACACAAATTATCCTGTTCGCGGCGCACGTGTGATAGCCTGCCAATGCGCGGAAGGAGACGGGGGTAATACTCGGTTTTCCAATCCTGAGGCGAATTTGCACGCTTCTTGCCGGTCATAGGCGGATTAAGGTTACCATATCCGAGAAAGAGGGGGAGGGAGGGAGAGAGAGAGAGAGAACATATTTTTTTAAAATATCGTTTTCTTTTATATTATTACGTATTATATACCGAGATATGCGTGCATACCTGAATGTACTTTAAAAAGAAACGTGTGGAAATTTTTGTTCCTTTTAGAATCAAATACATGCGTTGCGTTAGAATTAAATACAACATGCGCGTGTGATAAAAGTTAATAACACAGTTATGTAAAATTTATATGAGAATGGCGCGTTTTCTTCCTTCTTGCATATTGAAATATGAACGGTTGCGAAATTTGCACATTTAAACTTTATATATTCAGATGTTGTTTACTGAAAAAAAGGGAATGTATTTTAATGGAGAATAAAATTGGATATCGAGCCCACGGTCTTTTGGCTCGAAAACACGATGCAGGAAAGGATCCGGTAATCTTAATCTGACATAATTGTCAGAAGTGAGGCGTGTGAACTCGCGTTTGCACGATGCGCGGATCTGACGGCGATGATAACATCAATAGCCCGCGGAGTAACTCAACCGAGCGTGATGGGGAAACCGGTCGTCCGTAATAATTCGAAGTTCGTTGATCGAGGCGAGTATAGGCTTAACCCTCGATCGGGTAAGGAACGCGTCCGACAAACGCGCTGTTATCGATGTCTTTATCGTCAACCTGATTACGAGCAGCGATAAAGGATGGAATCAAATTTATCGTTCCCGCTTTCGGTTGTTAGACATTGAACGAACGGGAATTATAGCTCCGGTTTGTCCGAGGATTAATTAACTGTCGTAGTATATAATCATGTGTATTATGTGGCTGATATGATCTACAGTTAATGACTAGACGGCTAAGATTTATCGTATTGTATGTAGATCTATTGCATCTATACACACAACGCAATACACATATATTGACGGATTTATTACTAATAAATTAGACTAATTAAAAAGGATATAAGATGTGAATCATTTTATTTCATGAAATATTGATCTCGAAGATAATTTTAATATTCTACGTATTGTCTACAATATTCTTCAATTAATTTAATTTTGAGTGCAACAACTTCATCTAGTATTTGACATAAATGGAGATATATTAAAAATAGTATAACTAATGAATAGTTCATGTAACAATTTTATATTTCTAGATGTTGAAATTATAACGAAGACACGTTTAGTTTTATATACGATGATGTAGGATATGTCATCAAAAATTTATAAAATTTTGTAAAATTTCATTTACAAATCTCTCTCTCAAACGTTATACGACGTAGTTATAATTCAGGAAATTATAATGATAAAAAATGAGCTCATTCTATAAAAGTATATTGTTAATAAAGAATATTGTGAACAATTCATTACAATCCTTCTATTTCTCTCGCCATGTCTTAAAATTCCGCAAATGAATATTATATATTTTACAATTTTCATTCAAATCAAAATCACTCTGTATATTAAAATTTATTTTTAATTAAGTAAGAAACTTAAGATAATCTTAAAATATGAAATAAAACGTTCCGCAGGAATAATTAAAAAGCTGCGTGTGCAGAAGCAAATGTAAACTAGAAACAAATTTATACTTCTCCAAGCATAAATGTTTCTTAAATGAGATAAAAGTCGAGAGATAATGAAATTTTAGTATCAGTGAGAGATATTCAACGTTACAGATACATCACATATATATTTAGGTAATTAGATTGTACCGCAAGAGAAAAGTTTCAACGAATTACTTTTTAGAAGTATGCTTCGCGTTACAGATTGCCCGGCTGAAAGATTAATTCAAGGCCGCGACAAATTAGTCGCTCGGAAACGTGTCGCATGTTTATCGAAAGTTTAAAAGATGACTACGAGAGTGAGCCGAGACTCGATCTCGATCGCGGATCCTCCCTTTCCCTTCTCGAGGTCTTCCTCACGTTTGCCGGAGCACGCGGAGATGCGGTCCGCGTGTTACGATACGTGATACGCCCGCCGTGTAACGCGCGCGGCCGCTCGCTAACGATCGCGGCTGAACGAGTGTCCGGACGCATGGCTAAATCACGACGTGCCCGCCGCGTAAGGTCCGCGCGCCTTTATCGCAAAGACGCGCGCAAACCTCTCCTCTCTCGTAGTCGCCGGCGCCGGGGGCCGTGCACGCTGTCACGATTTACGCGCGAGCAAACATACCCGCGATAATTGCCCCGGCACAAAAGCGACGGCGAACACGCCGCTGGCCAACCGCGCGGCTGCGAATCGACTGTTTTATCGTAAAACTCTCGCCGGTACTTTATTTACGATGATAAAAAGTGTGCTCTCCTTCGGCGCATCCGGCGTCTTCTGCCCCCTTGCGTTGCGTTACGCTCAGATAAAGTGTCGACTAAAATTAGACTCCACGATAATTATGACGGATAGTAATAAATAAGTGTAACAAGATTTTTTTTCCATCGCCATACATCGTGCAAACAAAAAAAAAAGAGAGAAAGACTTATGCCGCGATTCTGTAACTCTTAACGACAGTTTGATATCGTTATAAGATCGTTGCGCAGCTTTTTTACTATGTGAAAAAGCTGCGCAACGACATTATAACGACGACGAACTGTCGTTAAGAGTTACAGAATTGCGGCATCGATTCATTAAGAATAAATAAATCTGGAGAATGAATAGTTTGTCGCTTTAAAAAATATCGCGTATCTCGCGACTTTCCCGAAGGAGAGATAATTTTTTCCTCTCTTCAGCTGAATGAATTTCGGCAAGAGGGCCACTCGTTCACCGCTCCTGTTCGCGCCGATCCGCCGGAATGCGACGGCAGGCGCGCAGTGCCGTTGCGATTCGGAACGATGCGCGCGCGGCCAGTTACGACTCGGCCGCACCGCACGAATACCAAGGACGTGCGTTAGCCGCAGCACTGCCCCACATTTTAACCGGCCGATGCACATCCGACCCTCTCTCGCAACGCTTAACGAGCCGGCCCGTCCGAAGGAGCGCACAGAGGCGCGCAGCTTCAATCGCGACCCGTTGCTCATCGTTCACGCATCGCCCTGAGGGTCGGTTGCGTGCCGCACTTTTTCGAGATTAAAGCCGAACTCGAATTGCGCGAGCTTTAAAGGTGCGCCTATACGAAAATCCCTTTTTACATCCCGCTCGTCCGGCGATCGTTCTTTAATGTATTTACGAGGCCGAGCAGTGAGACGATTTGTCTTTCTGACGCAAGTCTATAAATGAAGCTTCTAAGAGGTTTAAGAATATAAGAAGATTTAAGGAAAGAGCCGAACGAGAGAACGAGAGAGAACGTGGAAATTCGATGTACCTGCCGCGAATTTAGAGATAAAGTAAAGAGCCAAGTTATATTCGATATTACAAATCTGCAGAAATTTAAATACATTTTTCATTTTAATTTGTAACCAACCATTACGATTTCCATAGCTTTTTTTCAGCGATATTTGTTCGTCGACGTGCAAATTAGTAGTCATGTTTAAAATTAAACAAATAGACATTAGAGGTAATAATAAAACTCTAATAATAATCTTGTAGATTAGTTCTCTCGTCGAGACATTGGATAAAAATAAAGGTAAGTCATAACGATGACAGCGCACTTCGAAACGCTTTATGATGCTCGCTATCTTTTATGGCCGTCGTGTTCGTGCTGTACGGTAACAGAAATACAGCTCGGCGATTCCTGCATCCGTTTAAGGGCGCCGTAAATAATTCCCATCGTCTGAATTCGCTATGATTTATGGATAATTCGGTTCTCTCACGTCGGCACGCCGGCATGTGCCCGATTCGCTCCGCCACGAATGTAGAAGGAGACCCCCGAAGGCGGGTCGATATTTATCGTTAATCCATAGTATATCGGCAGCGCCCTGCCTTCGCGATTCAAGGCTTCCATCTCGCGCTGACGCTACATCGACGTTTCTTTAATAGTTCCCCATCTGGTCAGATTAGATCCAGTCACTTTTTCGGACATTCGATAATATTCGTCAATATCGGGGCGCGCTGTGCTAACAGTAAATATTGAACGTTCGCGGGTTCCTCGAGAGAGAGAGAGGTGGAAACGCCGCGTCGCGTCGCCGGGGAATCGACGAGGTAAACGCTCTACCGGTGCGCCGTGGAAAGAGAAAAAAAAAAGAGACGGAGAGGTACCTTCGTTATCATCGCGCGAAAAGAGTTCTCTCGTTCAAAGCGTTGGCTCGTTATCTAAACGGACGATGCGGCAACCAAATTTGCGCGGCGTCGATACGCTTAGAAATTGCATTCGACAGGAACAGATAATGCGCCGGGTTAAGGCGCGCTCTTATCTATTCTACCGCGAGTGCGTCGCCTTTTCACGAAGGTTGATACAGGCCGATAAAGACGCAGGAGAAACTCCACGGCGAGTGTGTGTGTTGAGCAACTTTCTAGAAACGCACGGTGCGAGCGAAACAACGAAAACGTTTCACGATCGTTAAATATCGTGGCGCGCAAATGCGGCATAAATTTAGCTGAAATTACCTGCAAAACTGTTAATTGCATTTGGAATTTATTACGTAATACGGCAACTGTGATAGATATTACGTGGATATCTTTGAGTAATCTCCGAACAGGGATCAGATTGTATCGGGGAAATATTTTACTTTCAATTATAAAAAAGCATCTTCTTTATTGACGAATATATTTTGTGGAATAGTCTATCGGTAATATCTTACGCAAATTTTATAATTATTACGAAACAGATGAGAAATTTATTAATCGTTCAACGAAATTCTGCTGATTTTGTCACAATTGCGATAAAATTATGTAAGTACATTATTCGTGGAAATTACATTTAACAATCTGCGTTTTGTGTGTCTGTGTGTAAATATGCTCCTCATAATGAGAGAAACAATCATAATAAAAGAAATGTTTAATGAGTCGTGAAAAAAATATTCGGCCGTTGCGTTTCTGCCGTCGCCATCTGCGACACGAACGCGACAGCTGCTGTAAAAGGCGCCGGTTCAATGATTTCGAATCATCATTATACGGTAATTATCATCAGCGCGTCGCGTTAAGATATATCCACGTTCCAATTCGACAGATTCGATACGGCGAAACCGACGCCGTTACGCAACACACGCTCGCAAACGCAAACGAACGGAAAAATTGATGCGACGTATGATACACACGATTCTCGTGTCGGGCAAACTGTCGAGGCAAAACGTCACGCGATGGGGCTTGTTCCTATTTGAGCAAATCCCCGGAAACGTTCCACGAAAGAATGTTTGACCTGCATTGCGCGCTTTGTGTTTGATCGCCAGCGACTAACAATGTAGAATCCGCGAGATGGAGGTAAACATCGAGAAAAATAACGCAACGCTGACAGATATGTTTAAAAAATGTATAGAGCGATAAGTTACTTCAGATTGTTATGTTGAAGAATTTATCAAACAGGGATATATATATATATATATATATATATTAAAAAGTTTGCAAAGGACAATAATTTGCTCCAATTCTTTTAAATTCCAATATTGTTTAAGAAATTCGTTATATATAGCATAGCAAAGTTGATCGAAATTCCATCAGTATTAGATAACAATCTTTAGCGTGAAAAACTCCAATGAGGAAGCTTCAAAAAGAAAAACCAACAATTCTGGAGTCGCGAGGCGAGATGCGGGAAAATTTATTAAAATCTACGTGATCCACAGTCGAATGTGGATTACCGCGGTTCATGCGTGAACGTTGATCGCCGACGCGCGTTCCATCTCACGCGTGTATTTATGCATGCGATCGCGAGAAGAAGACGGTAGGTAGGTATGCGTGTCCGTCCATTGGAAGCCAGATAAATAGATAGTGCTGTAGGAGAGATCGTATCTCGGAGTTCAGAGACCCCGTTGGTTGGACTTCTTGCGCCACTGGTCCATATAATACATTTACAAGTGATAAGCTGGCATGCGGACGACACGTCTCGCGTTATATCACTCGCCAATGATCGCTTAAGTATAATACGAGGCGACGGCACGTTCTCTCTCGCCGGGCCGGCCGATCGGCCGAATGAATGAAGATAGCGCGACTGCTTAGATTTCGAGCACACGGGCTTCTATCGTCCGCGAGATATCATCCGCGGTGTAAACCTCGGCTTTATTTTCTCTCCGTTTCCCATCGGGAGATGGAAGGCATCTTGAGGCGAGATACCAGCGCGATGGTAAACCAGCTCCGAGAGCTTGACGAGCGGTTAATCCCAGCGGGACGGAGAAAGGATTGCAAAACATTCATTTGCATGTTCTATTAATTTCCTTGCTGTAGCGTCACTTCGCTACTGCGTGTAAAGGAGAACTTACTCCGATTGTAAATATATTCGTATTGACTGCGATACACGTTACACGCGTAATGCGAAATAATGTATCTATTACCTTGGAAAATTATCACGTTTCAAAATACGACCAATTTCCTTGCTTTCCCGTTTTTTGTAAAGTGCGAGATATTGTGCTCTTTTTTTTTTTTAAATTGGACTAAGACGTTGACGTCATATTCAATTCTCGTACGAACTATCAAGCTTCAGTGGGTGTCGATAAATCTGCAAGGTTCGAGAGGGGGGAAAAAAAGAGAAAGAGAGAGGAAGAGAGAGATTTCCGGAGCAGGCATTGTGCCGCGTGTCGCGTGCATCGTATTCGAATGATAGGATCAATCGTTATGTATTCTATTGAGACGTATGATGCTAATGGTAACGCAAAGAATGAACGTCGATTATTGGAGGCGGCGAATACTGCCTTCGATTACGAAAACGTTTCCAGGTCACTCGTGTGTAACTTCGCTCCTTGTCCTCCTCCGAACCATACATTCTTTCTTCCGCATGTATTTACGATGCTGATAAGCTGTATCCAGATCTTTTTTTTTTCAACGACTTTTTAGCACATTTACGATAAGCGATAATTACAATACAGAATTATAAATAGAAACCATTGATTCACGTTAGAGATCTTGTTTTACAGCATTTACATTAAAGTTTTAGTGTTGCCGATCTATTTCACGTTAGAAAAACAAATCAAATTACAAAACATGACCTCTTTTATTCAATCTTCTATCAAAGTTCTCTTAATCAACTTTCAATATAATTATAGAGCAGCCCAGAAAATAAATAAAGTGCTGCATGAGGGAAATAAAATTGATAATTGTTAGCAATTAGTATTTCCGCTTTTCGACCATAAACCTTAGAAATTTATTGGACTTGAAGAAACAAACTTTAAAATTAGAAAAACTGAACACATGTATATCGAATATACTCTTTAAAAAATATAAAAATGTAAAACAAAAAATAATAAAACTATAATTGTATTGAATCATATTGATATCTATGCGATATTAATCTTGATAGAAAAACATGTTTGTCATCTGAAAGCTCGAAATGATATGTTACACATTATTTAAGGAAAGAGTTAATGAACAACCGTGAGACATCGACATATCAAACAAATTTACGAATAAGTAAAATTGGGGCAAATACCCCGTTAGTATAGTGTGTTCGGTAGAAAAACATTTCGTCTTTCGTCGAACAAAATGACAAAATGCGTACACACACGTGTCCGCGTAACAAAGGGTGTTTCCTAAAAAAAATCGATCCCTCGGACGACTTGGACCGACGCCGAGTTCCAATAACCGCCGACACACAAATTCACTGTTCGGCTGATCTTCTCCCGAATAAGTATCGCATTGTGGACCGTGCGCGATCGGCGCGGCGGTGTTGCTGCGATATGGCGCACGTGTATTGTGCCCCACACCGGCGCGGCGTGGCGCGGCGCGGCGCACACACGGACGGGCACACGTATTCACGGACGGACGCGGGAGGGGCTGTGTGTGCGTGCGCGCAATTTAATCGGGGAGATCAGGTAGATCAGCTGGCGGAGGCAGGGAGTCTGGGGTGGATGTTAGGTTGGTCGGTCGCGTTGCTGCGGGTATCGACCCCGGGTTCACCGACCTTTCTCAGCCACCATCGCCGGCGACCCGCCGCCCTCTTCCGATCCTTCCACCATCCCTTCGACCGGGAGGTCGATCCTCCTCCCTCCGTCGGCCGCCTCTATCCGACGCGAACCCTCCCTACCGTGTGCCTTCGCTCCCTCTTCCACTCTGTCTCTGTCTCCGTTTCTCCCTTCGCCCCTCGCGCTCGCCGCCTCGTTCCCTTTCTCTCTCCTTTCTCTCTGCCACCCCGCGTTAGCAGCAGCAGCAGTAGCAGCAGCAGCAGCAGCACCAGCAGCAGCAGCAGTAGTAGCAGCAGCAGCTCTCAACGCCACCAGCTGTCCTCAACCCCGCCCGCAACCCCAAATTGCTCGCGCGTGTCAAATCGCGGTGCATCACGGGTCACTTTGCAGGTTGCAGATCGATTCGCCGCGACGGAATCCGATTGTTTCGACCGTACTGGGGCTGTGTGATCTTTGAACTAGAAGCTTCGTTCGTTTATCGAATTTTCAAAATTATTTGTACTAAAGGAATACAATTAACTAATATGTTAAAAAATACATGGGGAAGTCGCTCCTTTTATTTCTGTAAAATTGTTACGTAGTTTGGTATCATGATATTGGCAACAAATTATTTAACAAGCAAAGTTAAAGGAAAGATAATTAATTCTTCTGCTTGATCGTTAAAAGCAATAACAAGAAACATGTATTTAGGTAATCTACAAACTTGAATCTTGTTTATTCATACAAAGAAAGTTACATTTAAACAAAAACTTGCCATAATTTGCTATTATCAAACTTTTTCACAACTAATCAAAGGTTTTACATTATACCACGAGAAAAATATAGTTACTTTTGGCCTCAACCACAATTTCATAATATTTCTAACGATAATTAACATAATGATGCATATAGTTAAGTTAATCATATTTATTGTTAGAAATATTATGAAATTATGGTTGAGGCCGAAAGTAATTATATTTTTCTCTCGGTGCAGATTTAAATCGTTAGAAAGAGATAAATTGCAACTGATTGGACAATTATAACTATAATTCGTGCTCTCAACCATCTGTATCTATCGACGAAGAAGATCTCTGGATACAATGTGAGAGATGCTAAATCACATTAAATGATCTCCCTATTGAATATCATATTCAAGATTCTAGCTAACTCAGTGACCTAATGAATTCACGCCGGATGCCGGAACTTTAACGTTTACCATCTCTGAAATGTTGGCGGAGCGGAACGGCTCTTTGCGGCGCGCGGCGCCTCAAGTAAGCGGCGCGGGCACTACGCCGGCAAGTGCAATCACTGACAAGGGAAGCAGCGATCTCGAATGTGTGCGGCGTCCATTATCCCCCGAGCCGGGGTGCTATATCGAGATGCAATCGAGCGCATTGATTCGCCCGGTGCAGACGCACCGAACGAGCCGCTCTCCGACTCTCCGACCCGTGTCAATTGACTCGCGCACACGTTCGATACGCTCGGTCCGCAAATTACAGCTCGATCGTACGTGTTTACCGTCACGATTGAAAATCGAGCCGTGTCCCTACGATCGTCGCGATAAGCGAAAAGACGGAATCGCGCGCTTGCCATTCAGCCAGTCCTACTCAACAATCGCGGTTGTTCGCGTCGTGTCGAGATTTCCTCCCCGCGGGGGGTTTCCTAGACGGAAACTTTGGCGCGAAGTGGCGATGATATTGCCATTATCTCTTTCACGATCCATCGTTTTAGCGCTAAATATTACCGCTACCGCGGTACCTTTACGCGGGAGTCAATCTTTTTCGAGTGGTCATTCAGCACGCGTTTTAAATGTCGTTTCGCTCGCACAATGATATGGATTGCTTTCCCCTCTTTTTTAGAACAAACTCGTTCTTGCATTGTTCACGGGACGACCGTCGCGTCGCGTTTAAACGTTAATGGCCCAGTCTGGAGTATTTGCGCGATACGCAAAAGTGGATTTGTTGCGGAAGGGGAGAGGAGGTAGCATGTCCTATTCATTTACCGAGTTTGCATCTTTTAAGCTAGCGTGCGCAATGAAGTTTTACGACTCGCACGCACGACAGCCGGAGGAACGAGCGAGATGGCGAAAATGCTGTACACACGTACGTGCCGAAAGATGCGAGAAGCAAAACGTAATCATAATTGAATGTGAAAACTGCCGTGTTTTCCGTATCAGACGAATTTTAACTTGATAACGTAAATTGGCGTTATAACTTTGTTACTATAATCAATTATTTACAACAAAACGTACAATCAGAAGCGATAAATTAGTGCATTTTACATATCTTAATGAATTCGTATTAAATTTATGTTCAAGATAAAAAGTCATTTACATAAGTAGAATGCAAAATAAAATGAAAATCAAGTACAACAATAAGCGATACAAAAGTGGCTTTTTTTTCTAAGTAAAGCTACGTATTAATTTCTCGCGCGTGAAAATATGAACTTGAAATATTAAACTGAGCCTTAAAAAGTTGCGAGTAAATAAATACAATCTTGTTAAGAAATGGGCTGATTAAGTAATTCGTACTTGTACAAATTAATCGTCTTATCGTAATGTCCAGAAGGCGCCCATTCTTGCTCGCCTTAATGATACCGGCGCTAATATGTTTTTTTTTTATGACGAGGTAAGAATTCCCGGAGGAAAATTAAGTTGAAAGCGCAAGCAACGTTGCGCCATTAATTTTCCTGACATCGTGAAAATTATTAACCCGAACCGCTTATTTTCCACTCTTACCCATCGACGTTACATACCTACTGCTACACCGTTTAGCATGTATGTAAATATATGTAAATATAAAACGCGCGCGCATACGTTTTAAAGAAGAACTGGGTTGCCGTGTGCGCATACTTGTATACGTTTTCTCACCGTTACGTAATTTTGTTCATTACACCACAATTGAGTGAAACGTGAGGTACGTCGGGATGCAACGATCTTAAACATCTAACACATAAGTGACACGTAAGTGATGCGCGCTTAAACACGCGCGTCCGATATTTTAAAATAAATTCGAGACGAAAGACAGGAACAGTAATTCAGTCAGACATGTGAGACTTACGTAATTCAATACGGAAATGAAACCTCATTGTTTGACAATACTATTTTTTCACGAAGAAAAGCTATTTTGTCGGTTTCACACGTTAAAGTGTTGCGCTGTCTTTTTTTTATATTTTCAATCTTCGAATAGACCATTTCAATTCGAATATTATCGTGATGAATTTAATGTCTAACGTGCTTATTCAATTCTAATCGACCGATGTCGAATGCATATTAGATGTTCAAAACTAAGGCCGGTATTCATAATCAGTCTTTATATTTAAGATCATTTTAATTACAGTTTTATGTGATGTTAAATCACCAATCATACAGCTGTATTAGCTCTAAAATATTACTTAATTAAGATGGTCTTGAAATAAGAACAGACTATGGCCGGTATTTATAGTCCGTTATTTCAAGACAGTCTTAAGTAATATCTTAAGACGCTAATACAGCTCTGTGATTGGTTCATAACATATTAAATCGTTACTTAAGATAATCTTAAATACAAGAACCGACTATGAATACCGGCCTAAGTCGCGTTTAACGCAGGTGCAAGCTCTTATTCGTTTTGCAAGGTGCGTTAATTTCGGAGAAACTTGGTAAGAACGTCTCGGGCAAACGCGGGCGCGCTTTTGTCAGGAGGCGGACGACCTATCGACAGAAGTAACGGACATCCATGAGTGCGTTTTTAGGGCGCGCGTGAGAACCGACGCCCAAAAAACGATTCACGGTCCCCTAATAACACGTCCGCGACCGCGCGGCATTACCGGCAAATACGGTAATTTACCGAAAGTAGCCTTACCGGATGGCCACAACAATGCGGTTAGCCGAGCAAAAAGTCGGCCGCTCGCTCGACGCCGCCGAAACGATCTCCACCTCGCCGATTGAGCAGCGGGCCTCTCCGCGGCCCGGCAGTCAATCGTCGTTGCAGCGTGCTTTTGGCGGGCAATACTTAACGACCGCACCCCGAAATTTATTCCCTTCTTCGCTACGCTCGGCTCCGCCGTATTATTTAAAAAGTACGGCGACGCACGAGATATTCCCCGTGTTATTATTCTCCGGAGGGTTACATCGACAATTCGCGGCGCGGTCGTTACGCCAGGCCGCGGTTAACTGCGGCCAACGGCCATCCCAGACGGATCATTCGCGACGGATCGCTTTAAAATTCATTATGTCGCTCTGCCAAATAATTACGGAGATTGTGCATACTCGGTAATTGACACGTGGACAGGCTTGAGCTTCTAAATCTATTCCGAGTATGTTTTTGAATGCTTCGCGAAACGCTCCACCGAAGATTAGATATTTCCCACATGGATTCAATAAAGCTAAATTTCAATCACGTTCAAAGTTACTTCATTGTGAATCGTTTACAGTCACTGTGCTTTGGTTTATCCGAAAGTAAAATCGCATTCTATTTTATTATCGTAATTTTGTGTATGATGTTTTTTTCAATGCAATTTTGAAGATTAAAAATTTGACTTGAAGATTAAAAAGTATTTATAATGTTATTTAACTTGTCTACAATCCTATACAGACTATTACACGATCATGATTATTAAGCGAGATTTGAATCTTTCCTTCCTACATGCGTATGGGTATCGCATAAATCTCTTTAACGTATGCGATGACTATTGCAACGATCGCAAAAGGGCGCCGTTTTCCGCGAAACTCGAGAGAACCGGGCAATAAGCGTAAGCAGTTGGGCCGCCGGCCTGAAAATTTGATTTGAGCGCGCAACGCGCAACCCTGACGCGTGCTGGCGAGAGCAGATAAGGGAAAACGACTGTGGCGTACGCGCGCGAATAGAGAGACGACGGGGGAGGGGGA
>VBVQ01001481.1:5669-34149 GCA_011636635.1 Tetramorium simillimum
ATATATATATATATATATATATATATATATATATACATATAACGATCGTGATTTATTCAATTGATTTAATCCAAATAATCCTGAGAAACGGGTTTCTTATTCCGTTACACTGAAAGATTGCAAATCGACTGCAAATATATGGATCAAGGCATTAAGAATTAAACGAGACAAATATTAAAGATTCCTTATATTAAATATCAAAATATTCTATGTTAAATATTCGTCAATTATCACCTATTTGTTACACCTCTATCAAACATGAATATTAATGAATATTTCTGTTCAACTATTCCTGCTCGTTCACTATCGCTGCTGCGAATTCTCATCGCGGTAAATATCGCACGCGCGTGTTTTCAGCGTCCTATCGTAATTATGCGTAAAAGAATTGTTTCCCCCTCGCTAACGAGTCTCAGTAAAATAACGCAGGCCATTAACGCTTTTATAGTGGACTCCACTCGCGGCCGCGGCTGCAGCATCAAAGCTGAAAGCGACAGCAAAGGCAATCGTGGTCAGCGCTGTTCGATAAATTAATTGGAGCTCTATCGTTTTCGGTGTATTACGAACGTAAGTGTTTTCAATGCCTTTGCGCAAGCTGAATAACTTCATGAAATGTACGGAGTGATTAAAAAGAATGGTTGCAAAATTTGAAAACGTACAATATATGTATAATCTACAACTATACAAGTTATGAAATCGGACAAGTATACATTTGAAACAGACAATATATGTGTATGTACATGGTGTACACAGATATCACCAATTTTTGCGTATACTATCCATTTTCACTTTTTGTGAAAAAAAATCCATATTTTCAAGATGTAATGCGACTATTCTGTCTTTTAGGGATACATTCTCATGTAACCAGATTTGCCTTAGTTTACTTTGTAAATACGTGAAAATGTAGTACCATTGTTAACGTGTTAATATTTTGAAGTATATTAAAAAAATAAGTTTATATAAAACATTATTTCATAAGATTTCATACATTTATATAAATTTTCGATTGATCGCTATTCAATCAATTAATTAAATTAATTAACAATAAAATAAAAAAAATTAATACCAGACACAAAGTAGTACAATTATACTATTCTCGTAGGAATTTGAACTTTAATGAATTCCGTTTGAATGATATTGTATAAACTTCATTTTTTCGCTCTGGTAAGTTTTTAGAACGCATTATGAATAAAATTTCTCTCTGACGTTATACTAAAAGTGACCATTGAATTACAGCCCGTTAAAAATATTTATTAAGAATAATGTAAAATTTTTCGAAAATTTCTATTAAAATGTTTGAAAAATTTATATTAAAATTTCTATTAAAATGTTTGAAAAATAATGACTGATTTCACGTTATATTTCGATGTTTACTCGTCGTATATTTTATATTTACTGTATGTCCCCACTTGAAAACATTCGATAAATTCTACGCGAGAATAATGTTTAAACAGTTTATTACACACATCCTGTATAAGGATGGAAACCACAAGGAATGTATAACGTCGATTTTGCGATACAATGTGTAGCATTGCATCGGCGATCGATATGCGTAATTACATTGTCTTACAACGTGTTGTCGCTCATCATTGACCATCTCATTAGACTCTCTTCATTACCTTCATGTCATCGCGAATCCTAGATCGTAGTATTAAAGCAGCCGTATACGCGTATACGATAAACTTACGGTACGATAGCTCGTCAAATAGGATGATCACGTTAACGATGAGGATATGAGACGAAGTGTATAACAAGGTATGATAATAGATACGGGACAAGCGCAAAACGCATAGAATTTCTCAATCTAAAGATTGAGTGGCATTAATTATCATAAATATGACAAGTGATTGACTCCCCTATTTCTCTCTCTCTCTCTCTCTCTCTCTCTCTCTCTCTCTCTCGTTAATCGAAAGGTTGCCGGTAGTTAGACATATTTCACTATTAAATTATTCCAAGTTACTCTCATTATACCAATTTACATTGCGCGATTTTTATAACGCACACTGAGAGAAAAATATTATAGTTACTTTTGGCCTGAACCACACATTTTATAATATTTCTAACGGTAATTATAGTTAACAATGATGCATATAATTAAGTTAATCATATTTATTGTTAGAAATATTATAAAATTATGCAGGTTGAGGCCAAAAGTAACTATATTTTCCTCTCAGTGCAGAGAGATGCGTGAGATGTAAATTAGATTTTATAATCTTAAAAACAGACGATCGTAGAGAAAAGATTTTTCTCGCTGCAATTTGCAAACAATCTATTTTTTATACAATGTTAGATAATATATATATTCTTCCGTTATATTTCTGCAATTTATATTCCAAATGGTGCGATAAAAATTTTTATTCTGACAATGACTACTGCTACACGATTGTCGTACAAGGTAATCTTTTTCACGTATGACGTTGATGAAACAAACGTTTATTTGTGAATGTATCTCATTCGGGAAAAATGTGACTTGTCGGATTTTTCGCAAGTGCTATTGAATTTTACTCCGTGCGCGACAGTTTATGGACCTGATTAGTAAACTGTCAACTGTAAACGTGTATACACATATGTATATATGTACATACATACATACATACGTATATGTATACAGAAATGTAATAGCGAAATAAAATTTGAGAAATATCATATGATAAATTTCACGCGTACTTATGCGAGATAATGTTAACACGGCGGAATACAAAATGCAGTGGAAACGCATGACGTGGAGCGCAGAGTGAATTCACTTTATATTCGGCAGGAGATATTTTATACCAAGATATACAGCACATTAAGATCGTCGCGAATAAACCGCTTAACAAAATCTATTTCCATTATGTTCGTAAAATGGCAGATAAATATGTAGAACTGCAGTTTTAACGAATCCATTCGCACATGACAGCTTGTCATGTATACATTCACACATGACAGCGTGAATACATATTTGAAAGCTTGGGCTGCGTTCAGAAACTTCACTCGGGTGAAATTTTTATCTTTCTATCTTTGTTATTTACTGAGAATTGAATAAAGATAGAAGAATAGAAATTTCACTCAGGTAAAGTTTCTGAACGCAGCTTTGTGCTCTTTCTTTGTGTGCACAATTCTTTAGCTTTAATTTTACTAAATAAATTACGAAAAATTAAAAGAATCGGAAACAAATTTCATCGAGTGAAATTGCATAAAGGTTGTCGTTATGTATTATTGTATGTACATACATAAAAATGCCCGAAATTGTGGTTTTTCTCACCGTACAATTTTTCACCATGCAATTTTATATTGATTACCTTGGTCGCAATACAAAATTGGAGTATTGCAGACGAAAGAAAATTACAATTTAACAAGGATTACGTTCTTCATTTCTTGATACAAATTGCATGTACAGAACCTAAATTTTTATAAATAGAGGTAACTGTTTCTGAAACAGAGGTATTTATATTTTCAATAACGCACAATTTTATATTTTTATACCTACTGAGAAAAAAGTGAAAACTTACAAGTTGTAACGGTATTCTTCCAATAATATTAGTATTGGAAGATTATCGCTCAAGAAATAGCGTCGTTAATCAATGGTAAAAGGAAAAAAGGATTAAAAGAAATCGTACGAAGCAGCAGATTTACTCAAGCAAGAAGATATTGAACTGGAGAAAGATCTTGAGATATTATATATCATTACGTTGACATGCGAAAACGTACAAAACTACGGCGATTTAATCTGTGTGGATAGTTTGATTAATTATCCGAATCGCAGAATGAAGAATGGAACTTAACAGCGACGAATGGCAATATACATATATATATGTTATATTGTACATATGTCTAGAGCACAAGTGCGCAACATCAACAGGCCATTATACGATGTGATTCACGGGTGCGGGGTAGAAATGCTAAAAATGATTGCGTATTAATAACCGTGGCATAAATATTTATAATATAAATATATTATGGAAGAATATCGAAGCGTTGAAGAGTTTTTGAATTACTTATCAGCGATTCAAAATGAACATCTTTTCGAAGTATATTCAGTTATCTGAGCTAAATTATCAGAATGTTACCAGCAAGACATGAAAATTATTTGCTAGTTTTTGCTTTTAAAAATAATTTTTTTTGTTTATTTTTAAAGAAAGTTACGAGAGGCTCGATAGCTTAATATTAAGTTATCAAGCCACTATGAAAATAGCGCATAAATAAATCAAAGCAAAAGATTAATGACATCAAATTTTTTTGCTTTTTTTTGATATTATTTGGTTCCACAATTTCTTTTTTTGCTCAAACTTTAAAAAAATACTAAGAATGATTGCATCATTCAAGAGTAAAGTGCATTAAAAAAATTAATTACTCGCATAAATATAACACCAAAATGTTTCCTGAATTATTTGTTCTCAAAACATCCACAAGCCCTGAATTTCTTGCTCACCAAATAAGTCTGAAAAATTCATATTTCTTCTACCATATGTACATATACGTACCTATATGAATTATTTAAACTTGTTTGGTGAGCAAAAATTCAAGATTTGGATATTTTGAGAGCAAATAATTCAAGAAACATTTTGGTGTTACAATTATGCGAGCAACTAATTTTTTAATGCACTTTACTCTGGAATGATGCATTCATTCGTAATATTTTTTTTTTAAGTTTGAAAACAAAGAAATTGTGGAAGAAAATAATAGCACAAGAGAGCAAAAAATGTTAATGTTATTAATATAAATAGCGTTTAGCATTTATGTGCAATTTTTATAATGAAATTTTCCAACTCGATTAACTCTCTCGAGTAATCTCTGATTTAAAATGTTTCATTGTCAGTTCAATGATATAACATATGTACATTTAACGTATATAGAGTTAATTTATTAACTGCAGTCAAAATGGTGCAACATGCGTCCTGCAAGCGTTCCAAGGAGAGCATTGTGGTACCTAAGATCTATGAATTTCACCACATCAAAGGATCTATCTAAGGCAATGTAATTATTGCTAAAGGGCAGAGAATTGCTAAGGGATAGACGAAGATCTGAAAACTGATTTTAATGGCCTGCAAACGGCGTACGGTACAAAAATAATTGTTAAATTTAACATCTCCAGTGCAAACTAGTTAAAATCAATGATCATTAGAGCATACAGACATTTCTTTCCACATAGGTATATACGGAAACGTCAGAAGATGTGTACTCAAGGATAATTAGAATCGCTAGAAGAAAAAAGGGATTACTTTCATTATTTTTCCAATTATACGAATTTTTCTTTCGGCATTTTTCTGTCATATTAAAAGAAATAATTTTACGAAATAATTCTGTGTTTCGATATAAAATAATAAAATAAATATTATATTATACGACGCAAAAATCTTTTGCAATTTAAAAATTGTAAATCTCCATTTACTTGGATAAATCTATTGTTCTCCCAAATTCCCGTAATTTAAAAAAATTGCAAACTATGATTTAGTCTTTAATAATGCGAATAACTTTTGCATCACATACTGACATCACATTACCTAATGTGAAACGGATGAGTTCGAACGGGAGCAGGAAATTGCGCATACGGAGTTCGTTCATGCCCGCTCGGAGTGGTTATATTAATCCAATTTCGCACAGTTTGAACTCACTTCAAACTTGCACGCATTTCCATGTTACGATAATGAGATCAGCGAAGACGAGTAAATCCAAGACGAGCCGTTGCGTACGATGCCTATTTTATTACTTGTCGAATCGTACTTTCCGACATTATCGTAAACAACACAAAAAAATAATTTTGATATACGTGGAATTCTTTAAATTTTAGAGGATCTTACTCTTATATTGACCTCAAAAGAATTTCTCTAAAATCAAGAGAAAAATAGAATAAACAAGAGTATTTAAGAAAGGAAAAAATATTTTTCACTTTATTGAAAGAGAATATGTTTGCTGTAAAACAGTAAGTTTAGAATATGAGATTATAGGAAAAATCACTTTGAACTACAATAAAATACTCGTTTTGGGGGTGAAGTATATTCCAAGAGCGTATTTCTAAAAAAATTAATAAATAGCGAATCGCGGTTTATAAAAGAATTCAACCAAAAGGAAAGTTATCTCTCTTGAATCCTGAAATAAATCATAAAAATAATGCGACATAATTTCAACAATAAAATTTAGTTTACTCATTGAAGACACTTGAGAGATATGACGAGGAAATAATTCTTTCTGTGGAGAGATTATTTCAGGGTATAAATGTGCTTTATAAACTTACTTCAGCACCACCGGATATTTTCGTAGTTCAATCGAACTCGACGTTTCAGAAATATTCTTTACGAGCAACTGCCGCATGATTTGCGAACTTGCTTTCACGAATTTAAGCAAACACCCAAGTCCAGCTACGTGAATCGACGGCTATCGGTTGGGCGTGATGGACGTGTTCTCATTTTACAGACATATAATTTCGCCGCAGCATCGTACGCGCATCGATCTGTATGCGACGTACACGGGTGTCATTCTTCTTTCGCGACATTTAAATTGTAGGTAAATCGAAGTTCATGCCGTCACGAACGGCAATGATAAAACTGGCAAATCGCCGATGAGAGGTCGGTTTTCGATGAAAAAAAAGAGAGAAAAATACAGAGGTAAAAATTAAAAAAAAATAGGGAAAAAGGAAGAGCGAAAAATACGGCACGGTTAACGTATAAACTCGCGACGTACTGCGGCGTATGTGCTATGTCAAGAACGCGGACGGCCCGTTTCTCGAGAGTCCGGATATACGGGTGATATTTTACATTTTACGCAATATGTCTGTCCCGTGACGTAATCGACCGCGATGAATTTTTCAGGGAGACGCTTCTCGACGTTCCCGGCGCTATCGGGAACCTCGTTTTCGCGGCGATGTCGAAAATTATGTCGTAATTCGCTAATATATGTATAACGCGCGCGAGCCACCGCGATTGTAATTTCGAATATTCATTGTCAGACAATCTCTCGACCTAAGCAGAAGCAACATCCTATTTCTCTCTATGCGGAAGATCTCGATGTGTGCATGTAGATGATACGCAATAAAGCACAATGAAAATAACAATTTTATTAAGACAATTGAAAAGAGTTAAGTTTGATAATACCTACTATTTTAAAAACAAAAAGTAGTTAAATGTGTTTCATTATAACTATTTTATTATATTAACCAATTTATGATATAAATCTTTTTTTTGTGGGAGTTTAATGTGCTATGGCTCTCGTGAGCATGTAACACTCCTGCCATATATTTATCTCCAGTCTAATTTATGATATAAATCGGTTATAAAACAGGTTATAAAACTCTCTTACTTTTAATTGCTCATAACTTAGAAACTATTCTTTCACTGAAGATAAATCAGTTTAATTTCACCAAAAATCAGAAAAGAAAATCTCCAAGATTTGGCAATTTGTCTTGAAATCACCGTATCATCAGTTTCATTACAACCAAGCATTTTCTCAAAATTTCTCTTCTTTATTTGAATTTAGTTATTGAATAAGAAACATTTGTTCATTACAACTATCTCGCGCGCGCGCTGCGTCATTTCATTAATTTTAATTGCTTAATTTAAATTTTCTGAAAGTCTAATTTTATCTCATTGAAGATTGAAGCAAGGATAAAACTTTGAGAGAAATTTATAAGTGACTTTGATAAGATTAAGGGATTATTTCGGTATGAAGAAACCGCGATCACGTCGTGACAAGTGTCATGTGTATTATATGCCACGTGTGCCATTGTCGCTATCGTACGAATTACGTGCGCTAGCGTGACGGATACAACACTTGCGAACGAGAACGGCAAGTGATAGCCGCGGTTTAATTAAAACGTGCTGCATTGCCGTGTAGTGGCGAGAATGTTCACGAAATTGTTTCGTGTCAGATATGAGAAAAAGAAAAGATATGCCTTGTCTTTGTTGCAATGCACATGCGATAGTAGATGAAAAAATATTACTAGCCTACCGCTTGTTTTTCGCACTCGTAAGTGCTTATTCGCAATTATCGATCGATGGAGAGAGAGAGAGAGAGAGAGAGAGAGAGAGAGAGAGAGAGAGAAGACGGTAATTTTTTTTATCAAGTACATTAATGTAATGAAATACCTGATAGTACAATTTAAAGATAGTATTTATATTTATTTTTATTCACATTAAATTATACTTTACTTGTTGTTAAAATTTTTCTTATTTTAGTAATTTTTTATTACAGTCATATGTTAGAATTTTTTAATAATTTTTATCTTTTAGACCTTGCTAAAGTTTAACGATTTTATATCTTTAAAACATTAGCATTATCGATCGTCTACTATGTAGTTTCTTTTTTCTCGTGGTTATATTTCTGTATTTATTTAAAATATTTTTAATTTTATTATAATGATGCATATATTTTATAAAAATACTAATAATATAATAATATTCCTACACAAATAAAAACGTTTTCTTTTATCAACTTTATTTTTCCCAATCATCTTTGCAATCATCTTTGACTCAATTCGCAAAATCAGATTAAAGACACCGTATTCAGACCAATTAGTATGACATTCATTTCTATTTATAGCATTTTATATTTTTTCGTAAATAAAAAACTTATATAGATATAGGAACGTAGAGGTATTTCTAGAATCATACAGAAGAATTTGAAATTGAAGAAATTGCATCGTAAACGGCGAAGCCAGGCAAACGAAACCAAACTAAACTCAAGAATACAAGATTCTCGATAACAAGGAGAGAGTAATTCCATAACAGAACGAGCGCATTTGTATGGATTTCTGATTTTATTTTGAATTCGTTTATTTCACTATATTTTTCATTTGACATGAACGACAAACGCGACTGTGAAATTTTTACGTAAATTTGTTCCATCACTCATTGTCAATTATTTATCCAGATATCCGATATATGGCTTTTAATTTATTTCTGAATATTTGTGTGGCGATTTTACACATATTTGGATATGTTTCAATTTTATGCATGTCAGACTCGAACATTTTGCTGGTTACAAGTAGATATATCATCTTTCTCTGCAAATTTCTTTGCGCTCGAATGATATTCAATTGCGTATTACAGTCACAAACAGACGCAAAACAACTGCAAAGTTAGAATTCTCAGTCTCTTTGGTAAATCAATTGACAATCAGATAGTTTCCTGTTGCTGAGATAGAAAGACAAAAGTAAAAAACGAGAACAGAAACAAGAAAGTTAGATGCGCATTGCTATTTGCGATACTGCTAATGAATCTCATTAACTCTTTTCTATCCTATTTTCTTCCTATTTCGTTCCTGTCTATATTCGCTCGGATACACGTTAAATGAAATTCAACTGGCATGTAGTAATCCTTAGACCCATTCATTTATCATATGATATAAATAAATGAGTATCTAGTGGTATAATTATAGTGGTGTAATTATATAATATGAATGAAAAAATAAATAAATTATTTCGAGAAGGTCTTAAGTGTCGTGTAAATCTTGCGTTAGCGTTAAAAGACTTGAATCGTGGCTACAAGAAAGTTATGAGATCAGAAATAAATATTTTGGCAGAGAATTTTGAAAGGGATATCAAATGTCAGTTTTAGATTTTAACTACTCAACAAACAACATTTTTGCCCATATATCTTTTCTATCTCAATTGCAAACGGATTCTCGTCGTAAATAATATTCTGATAATCTTTGACCTGTAAAATATCAATTACAATGGCAACTTACAGAATTGACAGAAAAACAAATTGTCCTAATCGAAGATTGTTATTTCAGACAGTGTCAGTGAGTATCAGCGTTTTGACGCTAACTTTCATATCGATCGACCGGTGGTACGCTATATGCTTCCCATTGAGATTCAAGTCTACGACAGCCCGAGCGAAGACTGCTATCATAATGATCTGGGTGATATCGCTAATTTTTGGTAAGCATTATGCATTATGCATTATCATGCATAAGAAACAAGCATCTTTAATTAGCGCCAAATTATTTTACCTTTCAAATAAATATAACCAATAGAAAGTCAACATCTTATCGTTACATCGATATACTGATGTATTGTAATTTTAATTACAATAATAAATATAATTTTTATTTGTCTGTCCGGGAATCGATGGAATGTGAATGACGTTGCGTTATTTATTTATACGTGTAAAGTTTAATTCGCAAAAAGCTTTTATATTTTTAGTGTAAAACTTGTTATGGCTCGGATGTTCTTGCTCGGGAAAAATTAATTCCAAACTTTCACAGCACGTGTTTACTTCGCGTCAATTTTGGAACGCTATAAATATACTGAAAATAATCCAACGACAGACACTACATTTCGTTTTGTAGAGTCTCAACGTGTTACGTTCTCTAAACATATAAATATTATTTATCAAGTGCCATAAATTTTATTTCTCGGATTTAGTTGCACGCAATAATCTAATATATTAAATATATCGATGCATTTGTTCGCATCAATTTTTTCTTACGGCGATTCCCGGAAAGAAATCCGCTTGCGAGTGGGGCAAAACTACAACTTTATCAATATTCTGTGTCTTTTGAACAGACATTCCAGAATTACTAGTGTTGCACACAGTGCCGTCAAATAGTAGAGTGCAAACTGTATTATTCACGCAGTGTGTCTGGTCATGGAGTCGAGAAAGTCAAACTACCTTCACGATTGTCAAATTGATTTTCCTGTATACGATGCCGTTGCTTTTCATGAGCGTGGCGTATTGGCAGATTGTGCGCGTTCTTTGGAGAAGCGACATACCAGGACATAATTGTAAGAAAGATTTCATTTTAACAATTATACATTAATTATCTAATCGATTGCAAATGACATATAATGATGTATTTCTTCAGAATTTATTATCAATCACTTTTTCTATTTATTTTGCTCATTGGAACTCTAGATAGCCACAACTTATCATACTCATCGAAAGCATTTTTTTATTTCTTTGAATAAAAATTATAAATAAAGCAGCTTAACTTTAGTATTACTTTAGTGTTTTTTTTTTATTTTGCTCTTTCATGTCAAGCAAAAGTTCTGAATAAATTTTTGTCAATTTATTTCATTTACTCATTTTGAAGTAAATTATTCAGGAATTATAAATGCAATATTGTTTTCGATGATAATAATCCATTATTGAATAATAATCATTATTGAATAATAACCTGTTATTAAATAATAAAATTAATAACCGTAATCCCGAATATTAAAATTTTTAATTAAACTTTTATATAAAGCTACAATCAGATATTTCTCATCAGGATTGTAACATGATTCTAGATAAAAGCACGGTCTTTTACAATAAATTTCGATTTTATTTCGATTTGCACGAAATAAAGTAAAAATAAAATTTTGAAAAAAAAAATTTGAAATAAGATAATCAACTAATTACCTATTTGTATCAATTTTTACAGTGTCTACCAGAGTTTGTCATTCAACTGAGATTCCGCTATCTGGAGGTGGAAATCCGGAAGGTCAATTGAGGTCTCGACGAAAAGCGGCAAAAATGTTAGTTGCTGTAGTCATCACATTTGCGATATGTTTCTTTCCGGTGCATTTGCTCTCTATCCTAAGGTATGTTTTATCTTAATATTATTGTGCGATTCTCCCATCTCGTTCTAATATAGTTTATAGTATTATTGCAGTAATGTTTATCATATTGCACATGAATTTCGTAACGAAAATATTTCAAATGTGTAGTGAAATATTCATTAATCTTTAGAGGACGAGCTGGTTTTTTCATGATTATTTAAATTTTCGACGTGGAATTTTTTTATATGTAATATTGTGTTATTCTACGAAAAATAAGCGACCCTTCGAACGCTGAAAAATAGGCTTTCTGTCCTCTAAAAGTTAATATCAATTGCGATGTTATTTGACGTCGAGCATTCGGTATCAATGTCAAAAATCAAATGTAAAATAAAAACAGTATTATTATTATTATTATTATTATTATTATGTCAGAATTATTTTTATGAAGCGACAGACAATAAAACGATAAATTCCGTACGTGTAACATGTATAACACCAAGTACATTCTATCAATTTTATCAAAATTTGTAAAAAAAATATCAAATATTATTAAATTAAATACTATATTACAGATGTTAAATTAAATTAAGCGTTAAAAATGAAACAATAGTATTCTTTATAAAGTGTGAGTGCATTCTATCTCACGAAAATTCATTCAAATTCTTGTAAGAATAATCATAAAAATGGAAGGATATAAAATATATGTATAATGAACGACAATTTTTTCAGAACACCTGGTGTTTCGAATTTCACGAGGAATTTTATCCAATATACTGTAAATTACTTTTTTACGATACTCGTAATAATTTTTCTTCTGCTTTTATCGCAGATAATCTGTATAAGCATTTTCTCGATACAAAGCCATTTTTTATTCATAAATTCTGTCCAATCTAAAACCAATTTTATAGTGAGACTATCATTTTTATTTTTATTTTCAAGATATACATATATACATATATATATCTCAGTTTATTTCAATTAAAATATCTATAAATCTCAATTAAAATAAATCTATTGCACTTTAAATATAAAATAAATTTTATTTTCACAAACTTAGCCTCTTATCCTCAATCGTTTAACGTCAATCTATGGCCATTAAATTTTTTTTGTTAAAAAGCAACTTTAATTAAAAAATCCATAGGTAAAAAAATAGCCTGCTAACAAAAAATTGTAAATCATTTCATAAAAACAAAAGAGAGTAGAGCAGGATTAAGTACCGTTAAAACCGTGAGTGCTACTTTAGTAAAGAAAACCAATAGTAAAAAATTGGACAGATGAATAGTCTATACAAAAGTTGCTAATTGTATAAAATTTTTGCAACATTAGTACTGCCTATTGCATTTTGTATATAAAAATAATATTGCCATAAAATAATAAAGCATTCTCTTTGCTTTGACGTTCGACGATGATATTAAAAACTCATATATTACGTATTGTCTGTATAATCGATGTATGTGAATTTATTGTTTTAGATGCACCATGGAGTTACCGTCGAATCAATGGACAATTGCCATTAGCTTAATCGCCCACTGGCTTTGTTATTTCAACAGCGCAGTAAATCCTGTCATCTATAATTTTATGAGTGGTAAGGATTCGCGGAGATAGTGAGACACGATGCTTTTAATGCGCTTAATAATGTCTAATAATGCTTAACGTTACGTCTCTCGAATGTCGTCATGTTAAAAAAAAAAAAAAAAATCCGATCCGACCGGATTTATTCGGAGATATTCCGCGTACCCATACAGATATACCGCGTATACCGGTAATATATATTCTGGATACAGGACCGTACACAAGATTACCGGAATGTACATAGTGACTTGTATTAAAATGCATGACGTGTCCGAGATACGCAATGCTCGTCTACCACTGTTTCGGCTGCTGCTTATTTACCGCATGAAACTACTACTCTGTTCTTCACGCTGAATTAACCTCCCACAGCAACGGTTGCCAAAAATCTCATTTCATTTTTTCCACTTCTGTGAAAAGACTGCGACGACGTCCCCGCCGGCCTTTAAATGAACTTGTGCAAATCATAACGCAACGTGATAACGAGTCATCTAAACTAAACGCTTAATCAATTGAATGTAAACTTGAGAATTAAATTTTTTTAATTAATTACAATCGAAAGATTTAAGTATCATTCTTTAACTGATTGTGAGAGGAAGAAGCGCGGAAGAACAGGCGGAAAGAAACACAAATATTTCTGTAAATTTCCTTACTCCAACCTTTATTTTTCAAAATAACGGAAAAAGTTGTGTACCTAATTCTCTTTCTGCAATTGTAAAGCTTGATATTTTATTTCTAATTTCGAAGATGAGCTTTCGATTTAATTTCACTTACAGCTTTTGTCTTTTCGGCTAGATTTTGCCATGATTATATTAACCCTTTATCTGTAAAGTACAGGTCCATTAAGTCTGTATGCATTTCCACGAGAATACGTGTACAAAACTGATTAAAACAATACATTTTATCATCGTAATATTTTGTATGCAGAAAATTTAGTGCAATCACCGTATCATATCTTAATAGCGTATTCTGGAGATTAATTAAGGTAGGTGAGATCCTACGACGAACCATAAACCCGTTAAAATCCACAATTATGTGACACGCGTATCGACTTGTCATGTATTATCGACAACCACGTTATATCATGTTGTACATACAGCAATTTTCTGCTCAAGTGATTGTCAATGACATTTAAAAACGATATCGCTATATGTATGATGTGCCCATTGCTCGAGTCAATAATTAAAAATGGCTATTTTAATTTCATTTTCTTAATGTTCTTTTCGCTGGTGAATCCGACATAAAATTCGCGGGTGATTTAATTCGTAAATAAATTACAATCAGTAATCACTTGTAATTAATTATTATTCGAAGACAATCGAACATAGAGTTTTATCACGAGTCTAGAAATAGTATTTTAGTAGTGGTAAAGTTGTATGTATTTACATCATCATTCTTGTCACGTCTCTATTTTTCACGCTTCATTCTTTTTACGATGCAATACATCGACATGATTATTTCTTTTTATATAACGTTATATTTTTATGTAAATATAACATTAATATGATGTGTCTTACAATATTGAATATTGTACGATTGATATTTTCACGAAATTGAATTTAATTTACAAACTAAACATTAAAAATTTGAAATGTAATCTGTTAATTTAAATATTATACGTATACATATAAATGTGATTTTTGTAAATCAAAATGAATTGTTTTCTACTCACTGTCAGTCGGAATTTTTATGTCACATAAATTCTGGCATTTTCAATTCTAGAAACGCGAAATCTCAACGAATTATTCACATTATTTACAACGAGTATTAATTTACGGCCTATTGACGTGGCATTATTTCATATAAGAAATAAAAACGTTGCATACGTTACCTAACGACGATATGACAAAATCGTATTGAATCGTAAACAAGTAGATTCTCATAAAATGAAATATATTCTCTAGATCAATTATTTATCTTTAACTGTTCGATTCGAAAACTCCACGATTGATTACATTCGATGAGAGATAAAGTAAAATCCGCGACGACAGCGATACTTTCCGCGCAATCAGTATTATCGTCAATACAAATTTTTCATATTTTCAACATGTGTTTTTGTGAATTTTCACATTGACGTAAACATCTCGTTATTATACTGTCAATACGATGTCAAATTTAATTCTGACATGATTGAAAATTATTTCAGTGTATATACAAATACTTTGATATAACATATATTTGCTCTATGGGCACATTTTCTTGAAATATTCTTCCGTTTCTTTTCTTTCATTATTTATCCAAGCAATGTTTTCGGAAATTTAATTAATTGAAAAATATTGGAGTAGCCGAAATAACTTATTAGATATATTTATCACATCTTTATAGTGTTTCTAATTTGTCTATTGAAAATCTTTCTCTGCGGGTAAAATGACCTGTTGCTCTTCTCGCTTCTCTACTTTCATATAATATAACAATATTGTACGTATAACAAAGTCCATTATTAATGTACGCTCTCGCTCTTTAGGTCAATTAGCATCTCGTATTAACGGAAACTCTCGCACGTGTGTACATATGAGTTAAAGTAAAAGATAAATATCTCCGGTATGAATTATCCGAAAACGTAGTTTCGCGCAGCATGCCCGCCCGATAGATTTTGACTGGGTAAACTCTACGCTTCAACGAGTTGTTGGCCGTACAAGTTAATTAGTTCACGATCGCGAAAGGATAATAATAATACCAATAATAATCATAATAATAATAATAATAATTACGCACGGAATGATTTACGCGCATGTTTTACGTCTCGCGATAGCGACGTGAATAATCCGCGAGCGGTTTATCTTCAAACCGAACCGTTACCTACCTCGAGAATCTCACTTTGCAAATGATAACGACTAATTGTAAGCCTTGCGTACCACAAAAAAAACAAATGCCGAGCGTCGCGTGTTACCTAGCTACGAAATATTTTCAGGAAATATTACATCTCTTGCAATTTCGATCAACTATATGTATGTACATACATACATACATACATCGTAAACAATCGACGTGTCGCACGGTTCTGCTGCTTATTGCTTGAATTACTTGAAAATCGATTCGTATTATTCCGCACCCTCAATTCGTACGCGTTTCCCGCGACCTATTAAAATCCGTAAAAAAGCCAAAATGCGATATATCTATTACGTAATGTATGAAAATGTAATCATTATAGAGAAGCAATAATAATTATTTAATCGTTTCTTGTATTGAGAATTTAGACGGTTGATTAATTCATGTGTAACGATTAAAACTAGCCGAGTGATTTAACCTGCTAATAACAGCTGTGTGCATTTCTCAATTGTGCAAAATGTGTGAATATCAGCTAATAAATCGATATACTTAACTGTAAATATAATATTGCGATGTCCCATTAGTCATATTGTTATACTCGGAAATAGTTAAGATTACAACTTATTATTAGTTTTTCGACTTAATCTCCAGAATAAGCTACTAAAGTATCGTGTACGAGTGTTTACGGGGCATGTTGTACAGCATGTAACATGTAACGAGAGATTACATTAAAGAAATTTCGGGAGGGATTTGGTGGATTAGAAGGAAAAAGAGAAGAAAATAATTTGTGCGAAAAATGGATTTAGTGGACCCGAGGGGCGGTGGTTTACGAATTTACGAGAGGATTAAAGGCGAAAGCTCGAGAGATTTAAGCGAGGCCGCTGTGTCGCCGCTGCCATTGATCGCGTACGCCGAATCGCGTGTAAATCATTTCGCCATCCGCGCAGAAAATGATTCGGTGCTCTAACTTTGCAGGTAAGTTCCGGCGGGAGTTCCGCCGTAGTTTTCGGGAGTGCGGCACGCCGAGCAAGGAGCGGACGGCGACGCTGCCGGCGGTCCGTCGGCACCCGCCGCCGAGCAGCGACGAGTACACGAGGACTTGCCGTACGAGCATGCGAAATCGGCCGTTTTGACGGCGCGCGGCGAACCAAGTACCGTGGAAACCGACGAAAGTACAACTCGACCACGCGGCGGCGCCTGACGTGCGAGCGAGCGTCGTCGCCGAAACGGCGTTTGACGGCGTTTAGCGCCGCCGGGAGCCGGGAGCCGGGACGGGGACGGATATCGCCGCTGTTAGACCGAGATCGCGCTTACGGTGAGCCGTAGTATGTACAATAGTATTTATCCCTCCCAACCATCCTCGACCCATTGCAGTGGACTGTGGACATGTGACGAAGCGCTGCTTAAATTTGCAATTTATAATGAGATTATCGACAAGATTAGTAAGATTAACGTGTATCATTGATTCGGATTTAGCTATACGGACTTGTTTGTTACCTATCTATTGCAGTATGTATATACCAATTGGTATGTATATAATATATATATATATATCAATTGTGTGTATGAAACAAGCGCGAGACTATCTGATTATGAAAAAATGTTACCTTTAAATACATGTATAATATAATAGAGAACATAATAGAAAGGTGGATTTAATTTTGTGTACTGCTGTACTGTTTATTAAGGATTGAAGCATTAACGTGTATCATTTTAATTCAATAATGAGAGAGAGAGGGAGAGAGAGAGAGAGAGAGAGAGCGATTAAAAAATATCATTTTTTAGTAGCAAAAGCCCAGAAACGCGAACGCAGTAAATTGTAGAATGTTGACTCACCCGAGGGTGATCGCTGCTCCTCGATGAAACGATAACAGCGTAAAGAGGATTCCGATCGATTCCGGGCACACAGATTCCGAAGATCGTAGATACTGAAATCACAATATATGTATATAACATTGTATATTACATTAGCGATTATGTAATTTAATCAAACAATATAATTTATCAGTCGAGCGAATGAGCGCGAACAAACGCAGAGGAGAAAAAGAGAGAGAAAATTTTTATTTAACTGGCGAAGCAAGTAGCAAGCCATCCATTGATGTTTGTGCGTGCTCCTTCGCATCACTTCGCATCCAGCGAAGGAGCATCCACCGCGCGAAAGCGAGAGTATAGCAACACTCGTCCGCCGTCATTAGAAAGAGAAAATATCTTTCGAGCCAATTGTCGCGAGACGATAAAATTGATATACTGAATTACGGCGGCAACATACATATACATACCTGACAGTCGCGCATCCATCGTCACGCTCCAGTGACAAGATGAATGTTCTCGGGATACGATTCTTACAGACTTCCTCTTTCTCGACGGCGACGGCGACGTCGACGGAGGGTAGAGAAGCGCGTACCGATACGCCGAAATCGCGATACCGGTGCGATCGTACGCGACTCTCACGCACGGTTCACGATTTTTATATACGAGATATTAAAACGCGAGATTCGCTCTTGCGTGACGAAAAAGCCGGAAAACAAAATAACCGAGCGATTTGAACACGATTTCGAAGTTTCGAACCGCCATCCGCGAAACTGGCGGAGAATCTGAAATTTTCGGAGGCACCGAGACACGGCGGACCAATCGCGACGGTCAGACGCGGCGTGACGTCCTACGAGCCAATCGGCCAGCTGCGTTGCGTCTGCTGCACCTAACGCGACCCCGAGTGGCCCGAGTGCACTGCGGTGCACGTCAAGTCCTGGGGATCTTTTAAAAAATAGATACATAGGATCGACCCCCAGATCGAGCGGAGATGAAAGATTGCGAATTGGAGATTAGAATTCCATCTATCGGGACAAAAGTGGACTCGAAACTATCTGACTGGCTGAATGCTCATCTCCGGTTCGCACAGGTTCGCACGCCGCCGCCGACATCGTAACCAAGATTGAAAATTGGGCAATTGTTGCACGGGGATGTAATTTCAACAGCCAATTACCGAAAACGAACGATATACCTGTTATATTGCGTTCTCGAGGCACTTCGGAGAGAGAACGACGAAACGATCTTGCCCAACCGGAAAGCAAAGTGCCGGCGCGACACCGAGATTGACCGAAATTGCGATATCCGCGCGCGCGCGCGCGCGCGCGACAGTGACCGTGTATGTACGACGCTCATTATTACGACCGATCGTACGCCATCGACGCTTGCTGACGCACGGGATTCACTCTCTCAAAGTCCGGACAACAAAAATACCGCGAGAAATATCGAGCTTTTCGAACGCGGCTTTGCGCCTTGTCGCGATACGTTGCAGGACTCAAGGTGCAACCCCATGGAGCGTATCGCGGATTGCGCGTATGAAGAATCTGACCAATCACGGACGTTCCGCCGAATCCATTATTGTAGCGTAATACGCGGCCAATCGCGTTTTTTAAACGGTCGATTGAAACAGAAACGAAATACGAAATATCTTGACGGAAACATTTGATTCCTTTATCTTAATCTTTATCGATAATATATGTTTAAGTACCAAAATCCGCAGAACGGAAATAATTTCAACAGTGTTGATCCATGTACCGTTATCCACTCTTATCATTGACATTCAAGTAAATTGCGTATTTTTAAATGTTGGAAAGATTTCAATGCCGATATGCAAAATTAAATATGCCTAATCTTCGAAGTTAGAAAAAATTTTCAAATATTATTCCTTCTATATGTATATCCCAATTAGCACAAATACGTCCATACCGGATATTGTGTATTTTCTATTTCAATTTTATTTTATATAATTAATTTATGTAAATATACTGTACGTCCAGCGGATGTCCATATCGAGTATGTACATGAGTTGACAATTGACAATAGATGGCCACAAAAATGGCGATAGTGCAAAACAAATCCATGTACAAACGTTCACTGGACGTACAGTATATTTACATAAATTAATTATATTAATTATATAAAATAAAATTGAAATGGACGTCCGTTTATTATTAGCCAATATATGTCCTTGTATGGACGTACAATGGACCAATATTTTATGTCCATTGTAAAATGTATATAAAACGGACATTCATAAGATGTATGGTGTTATCTGGGATTATATATATAAAAGTCATTATTTTACATTGCATTCCGCATATCAAAATAATTTTCTTGTTATTCCTTTTCCCCGTAGTTTAAATTCTTCTGTAATTTAATTACTTATTTGTTTAATGTCCATTTCTACCACGGCAGATTAACTTTAATTTTGGTTTAACTTACTATCTTTTTTTTAGTCCTAAGAATTAGAAAAAGATGAAAAGTAAGTTAAACCGAGATTAAAGTTAATCTGCCGTGATAGAAATGGACATGAGTAAAACTAAAATCCTAAATGGCACAAGAGAAACATTGCACCATCTGAAATATGTATATACCGTCGAGTTTCTAACGCATAAGCTTTTTGTGTTTCACTCTTTTCACTCTTCGCTCTTTACCACATTAACCACAGCAATATCCTCCACGCTAAGACGATTTCATAGCTAAGGCCAAGTTTTATATACAACAAAGTAAAAGCTTTCTTAAAATATTTAAGTAAAAGCTTTTTCAAAACCTTAAAGCAGAGAGAAAGCTCACAAAGAAATTACCCTTTCACATAATTTTTACATTTTCTCTCTATAAGTCGCGCCTTTCTTTTACGTTATTACATGTTATATAAGGGGCATTTTAACGGAAGAAACTGAAACTTGAACACAAAGATTACGCGACATTTGTTGCAGGAAAGTTTCGCAAGGAGTTCAGACGTGCTTTCCGATGTTCCCACAACGGCGGAACCTGTGCCCACAAACACGGATACGTCACGGAGACCGCGGATCCGCTTAAACATAGATCTCGAAATTACACGAGATCAATTCATACCATGTCCAACAATAATAATGTTCAGCAAAGTACCGAGGTCATACCTCTCAGCGCCATAATCAATGTACCGCAAAACGAGAAACAGGAATGAACCTCGCATACTTTCGACTGTAACTTGAAAACTTGTATATTTTAAGCCTTGTATACTGTAGGTGCGTTCGGGGAGCACTATCAGCGCAAACGCATCATTTTATCCTTGTATATCTAATAAGTGAAAAAGATGAAGTAACATATTAGCGCTAATACGCACTCCCCGAACGCGTCCTGTATATACTACGCTAGATATTCTTTTTCACGCAGATTTTCCGATCAATTTCCGAAATCTCCAGCTTTCTCTTCCGAGGAAAATATCCCCGAGGCATCTATAGCTTTTCAATAATAACAAATAAAAGTAACAGACAAAGGATTCCTGAAACAACTTCAGGTCAAAACGAAATAAACAAAAGTCGTTAAAAATTGGAAAAAATTGCGACAAATGCCCATCTTCAGAAGAGAAGGCTCATCAGAATCGATTGAAGAGAATTGTAGTTAAAAAAAAATGTAACGAGGCGTACTTTATGTACTGTACTAAAGTGTAATTCTTTAAAATCGATAGCTCAGTAATACAAGTAGATGTAATCGAGTTGTTCCTATGTATTGTTTAAGTAAGCCTCGTCCAACAAACTTTCTGCAAGTCTTGCTGAATGGAGATGAACCGAGTCAAATAGTATATTCAATTAAATGTGAATAGGCGATTATGACAACGTATATGAGTCCGCACGATATCGTCGAGATTTGCTGCTTTAAACATTTTACTTTATTATACTGTAGATATAGATGTAAATATAATAACAATGTACATCACAGATCAATAACTGAAAGTTGGAGACCTGAAGAGATGCAGACGTTAGAATTCAAAGAAATAAACGCAAGAATGTAAATATAAAGCGTTATATTCTATCTATTCCGGCACTTGAAGCATTCAGTTATTCGTCGTTTCGTTTTCGTGTGTCACTTGCGATATTTATTATTCCTATAATACATTCGACATATCAATCAAAATATATCTACAAAGTTTAATAAAGTGTACGTAATCCTAACGTTTAAAGCTTAAAGTTATTATATAAAGTTATTATTACTAATATATGGTATTAGTTTTTATAAACTGTACAATATGCTACAGCGAATGACGTGTAGGTATTTGCTCGCTTCGTTCTCACTTAAGTTTATATTTTTATTGCGCAAAAGTGCCGTTCATCGTGTATAAACCCCCTATCGAGAGTTTTTACATCTTTTGTTTTTCATAGAATTTTGTTTAAGGCTTTGCATTAACTTTGCCGTAGTTATATTCCTAGATATAATAATCAATGGCGAGTTCAAAACAAAATGAAAATAATGGATCGTTTCGTCTCAATGCGCTCTCGCGCTGTTTTTAATATATTCACAAAAATAATTACCTTATTTCATTGATTAAATACTCTAATATATTTGAGTTAGATCTCAGAGGCATAGCTTAATATCGCGAAAAAAAAAAGTACTTTATATTATTTTTATGACAACGGCCGATTTGTATCTTGCGAGAAGTTGCAAAAACGGCCAGTCTGTGAAACTTAAACACTTAAATGTAAATGAAATATAATAAAAGAGAATTCATCATAATATGAAAAAGAAAACTAAATAGACATTCGATAGATGTTCATTCCTGCTGCTTCCGCATATTTTCTATTCTGCGAAATAACCGAATTAATCTCATCTCTTTTCAAATAACGCTAGGAAACGAAAGAAAAGAGTGCAGAAATGCGTAAGAAAGGCAGAACGGAAAGAACATATTTCTATTGAATTAAATGTTATCCCGATTGTGTATATATATATATATAAAAAAAAAGATTATTTCTATACATGTACAAAAAGATGCACACTTACATGCTTATTCAATGAAATGTATTTCGTTAATATTATAACTACAAACATTTCTGCACTGTGTAAGTAGTCATAACATTGAAAAAGTATAATGTATAGAATTACCGAGTATGTCGTGTCACAGTTCATGGCCCGCGCAGCTCCCAAGTATATTACTATTACATTAGTACACGATAACGTTCTTCGCTAAATAGTGACCAGTAGTTATAGGTAGACTTGACATATGAAAAAATCATCGTTACTTCATATTCCAGGCAATAATAACGTCAGCGCGTTACGAGGTTGCTATTTTAGATATTATTACAAATACGGATTATAGTTTCCCATACGTTAATACGCTTTTTTATATGCTTTAAATTTATATTTAATAGCATTGTTTGCGTATCGATCCTTGGAGAAAAACTTCTTTACCCCGAAGCAATTATCGATAAAGTTCAAATCGTCAAAGCTTCAAATCCGCCATTACAGTCATGTTATATATCATTATTGTGTGAAAAATCCGTTTTGATAGAAATAAATTTCCCATGCGACGAGACATGCATTGTATCGCCTTATTCTCTGATTCTCTTACGAGATAAGCGCATTTTCCACGAAGTTCATACAAAGCTAATTTATTTTGATACATGAAATAAATTATGTACATACATCATAAATTTCATAAAACAACAAATAATTGATCGCTTTTAAAGTCAATAAATGACTATAGTGGCGAATCAATAGCCTTAAAATTACACGTGACGCGATCATACACGTCAGACAGCTAGTTTACTGCAACAACTGGCGTTTGAGAACATAATTTTAATATCTCTTGATCCGTTATAAAATATAGTGCATTCACTAACGCACTTCTCGAAATACGAATTGATTAATAATTATTTTGCATCCCTGATTCTATCTGATAGCGAAAGATTGCATGCGCAATGGCATTAGAGAATAAATATACGATTATGGGTATGCGAATGAGAACTAGATGTTTCACCCAAATGCGTCGTGTATAATTCGCGGAGCGATACTTTAACGCAAGGCGAATTCATACGAAAACGTCGTATGAATACGAAGCGCAAACGATAATAATCATTTGCAGTTGTTTAGGCTGCAGCTTTCTCGACGATGGTACTTTCGGGAATTGCCGATTCAATGTTACCTAATTCAGTCTCGACGCTAGCCAATGTCGTTGGACTGTGCGAAACCGTGTTCTTTTCGTTAGAAGTTACCTCTAATAGTTCCTTAACACTGACGCTACCATCCAAATTATCTTTCTTAATGGGTGACGCATCGATATTTATATGAGCGTCGGCATTGGTAATGATCTCTACCTTCCCGTCCGTATCGTTCACTGCCCTGACCATATCCGGAGTTTGATTCTTTTGGGATTCCTGATTCGGCATGCTCGGCTGTTCGACTTGCACACTATCGAATTGTCCCGGCACGGATTTCTCGTCACTTTCCACCGCGTTACCAATCTTTGCCTCCTGTTCAGTCTGTTGTGCGTTACCACCAGATTGATTGTTTTGATACTGCTGAGTGCTTCTGCCTCTTCCTCTACCGCTCTGCTGATTATCAGGTGGTGGAAGAATCGGTATCGCCGCTTTCGGTCGCCGCAAAGGAGCTACTTGTTGCTGTTGCTGCTGTTGCTGAGCGGGACTATAGTAAGTACACCCTTGTGGTTGATACAATTCTTGGGGCGGTGGTGGACCCTGAGGCTACAATGTATATAAAATTAAGTTTCGAATATTCATATGATACTTGTATTTTACAATTTTCTCTTTCTTTTTTATATTTAAAAATTCTTATCACCTGCACCGAAGGATTATATCCCTGGTAACCTTGAAAGTTTGGTGGAAACGTCGGGCCATTTGGTCCGGGAACATAATTAATTATGCTAGGAGGTGCCGTTTGAGGTGGTATGAATTGCGGTGGTGGTACTAAGAACGGTGGTGGCGGATAACTAGCAGCTTGCCCACCAGGCGGTAAAGAAATTACAGGTTGTCCAGTCATTGGTGCTGTGGTTGGAGAAGACTGTTCAAAATGACCTTGGGGGTAACCTAGAACGTTACGGCCATCTGATGAATCAGATTGAAATATCTAATAAAATAATTTTTAAAAAATATTTGTAATCAAACAAGATGTGTATGTACACACATCAAAAGAATTCTATATACCCTATCATCATTGAAAAATTTTATATATAAGATTTAATAACTTTCGATTCTTTTTAGCACAATTATTTTTTATTTCTTGCTAGTTTTCAAAGAAAGAGATATTGTAAAAGGGCTCAGCAGAGATATTATTTGTTATATTTATTATCATTTGGAGATAATTGGATAGCTTCTACATGTTCTTTTAACTTGAATATATTATGCACTTTTTTTTTCTTACCTTGAGATTCTAGAACGGCTCTTGAATTTCCAGCTAGGTACGCATATGCACAAGCAACACATTAATGTTAAGTACATGCTTGTATTAGACCATGTAAAAGCATATATATATATATATATATATATATATATAATAAGAAATGGATTAGGAACATGCGTTAAAGTAAGATAAAATGTCAATGGCGTCATTACCTTGAGGTGAAAAATACCCATGTTGGGCATGTTGAGATGGATAATTTTGTTGCGCGGAAGTTTCCGAAATGGTAGGTCGTTGACGAAGACTGGAGTATCGTTTAGGTCTGTTTCCCGAACTATCCTGTTGTTGCTGCTGTTGCTGTATTGTCTGTTGTTGTGAATGCGTTTGTTGCTGATGTGATTGCTGTTGTTGTGGTTGTGGTTGCTGTTGCTGTTGTTGTTGCTGCTGCTGCTGCATTCTAGGTGGTACTGTGTTCGATCTGTGTTGGTTGGAGGACGTGAAAAAACCTTCTATACAAATTAGGAAAAAAGATAAAAATTAGACATTTGCAACTGTACAGTAAAAATTTAAGTTATTGACAAAAGTTGACAAAAACTCACTGTTGTGTCGTGCAGACGGGTGATATTGACTACCATCATTAATATTAAGTTGTTGTTTCATGTCATGAGCAAGTTGGTGCTCTTCATTATGCTGCACGGTATTATTTCTTCTATTCTCTACTGTAACCGGACCCGGGCCACGTCCTTTCGATTTATTCTCAACTATTCTGTTAGTGACCATGTTGTTATTAGCATTGGACTTGAAACCTCTTCCGCGCGTCCTACTCGCGGCCAAGCTTACAGACTCTTGGGTGTTCCTCTTGTTAATCTCCCTTAGCGATGGCTTGGTATTGGCTAATTTTTCCGCGTCACCGCCAGAACCAGTGTTACCGTTTGTACTTTGATTTTGAGTAACGTGCCTGCCTTCTTTTTTCCAAGATGTATTAGTGGTCTCATCCGACGCTTTATTTTCACTTCTGTGAAATAAACGTTTTCGTTTAAGGTCTTATTGTCAATGAAATATTGTTTAAATATAATATAAAGAAATGTAACACGTACATGGATGTATTCGAGGCGCTAGCAGGCTTAGTTTTTGCATTATTCTGTTGGGACTGAAGCGGCGGGAAGTTTTGGGTTTTATTCGGTGTTTTGTTCTTGCTGCTGTACCAAGCCGATGAAATTACAGGCTCCTCTACCTTGCTCGGAGTATTCTGCATCGATCAAGAAATGAAAAAGGATACAAGTTGTAATAATCAATCGCGATGACTAACGGGTACTTTGCGACATTTACCTTACTATTACCAAGAGCAGGAAAATCCTCGTTATTTTTTTGGAAGCGCCTGTTGTTTGCTCTACCAGGTGTAGTCTTTCCATAAGCATCTTCGTCCTCCCAATTCCTCGTGTACTTGTTGGGTCCCCGACTGAGAAAATACGCAATATATATATATATATATATATATATATATATATATATATATATATATATATATATATGTATACATAGATATATAACACAATGAAATAAGAAATTATAAAAAACAAAAGTTTTGTGAGCTCACCCATATCTTCTTCTCCTCCTAGCTCTAGGTGGCCCTTCTTCATTTCTAATATCATAACCATACGTCGCTATCAATTCCTCGGGTCTTTTTGGAGCTTGCTCTTCATCATTATATCGGTCATGGTCCCACCTATCTTCCTTATCTTTCCACACCTTCTTCTCCTTGGTCTCCTTCACATTTGTCTGCTGTTCCGTGTTTGTATCAGTGACTTCGTCAGTCGTACGATCATCATGTTCATAAAATGTTCCTCGTTTCGGTATATACTGTGGATTACGTCTGTCTTCGTCATCGTCCAATTTTTTTTGCGGTTTCTCTTCTTCTTGCCCATCCCCACTTTCACGTTGTTCTCCACCTTCCTGCGATTCGGCATCAGAATCGCTTTCATAAATGTCACATTCTGAATCTTGATGTCCATCAGTCTGTTCGCTACTCTATAAAAAGAAGAATGGTGAATATAACGTGTTCAAATAAGTTTTAAATTAAAAGCTTGATAGGTATGTATCAGTGGCACAGAGTTTAATCAATTTATAACTATTTATTAATCGTGTATTTTTAATTTAATCATAACACGTATGTGACCGTTTCTCTTTTCTGCAGTTAATAGATATCTCCTTTAGTCTATCGCGTGATTCCATGGATTAACTGCGATTCTTTATTTAGTCCACATTGTGATAAAAAAAAGCAAAAAATAACATAATCCTGTTAAAGAAACTATGGAGATAATAGACTTTTATGTCTTTCTCCTTTCTCTCTCTTCCCTCCTCTTATATCAAAGTATAAAACTATATTAAAGGGTGTAACATATATTCTAAACGCGTTTCTTTGAACTAGTCTGTTTGCACAAAAATTATCTGGCAAATTAAAAATTAATTTTCTACAAACGAAAGATTTGATTGACCATAATATCTTTTCATAAATTTTAATGTCCAATATATATATTTTTCTAATTTTAAATATTGAAATAAAATTTGAGATTGGCCAATAAGCAAGACATTTCAATACAAGCCTGATTTATACATAATTTTTAATCATAATTTAAAAATATATTCGTCGTCGCATAGTTTTAACTTTAATAGAACTACGTCACATGCGATCCAGTCTGGATACATCACTAACATTCAGACGAACCGAGAAACGGTAAACTGATCCCTTTTTTCTCAATTAAAGTACGCTTTCGACAGAAGCGAGAGAAACGAGAGAACGTGATGAAGCGGTAAAATAGATATATTTTCGTGAGAAAAACACGCTGTTCGTGGAGCGAGTCGCATTCGCAGCAGGTCGACGGGCACGAAACCACGTGAGACGTGCACCCGTGACGATATCGACGGTAAACGGAAAATGAAAATTACTACGAAGATCGGAAAGATCTTAGGCGGCCTTTTCAGCTGGCGACTGGCGACTCGCGACTCACGACTCTGGCGCTCTTTCACCCGCCCGGGGAAATTTCGCTTCAAGGTAGCGCAAAGTCAGATAGCGCGGAGACACGGCAGGGTCCTGCAGGGGCTCACCTGAGTCTCCTTGGTCGCGTTGAGCTCCTCGTACGAGTCCGAAAGATCGTCGGAACCGCATGACTGGTTGGATTTACGACGTCGCCGTGTGTCCGACATTGCTGCGTCCGGCACGGGGGAACAGCACGCGTCTCGCTTCCTCGCGTCGGCCCCGAGAACGGACGCGAAATATGAGGAGGGGGAGAAAAAACCGTCCACGGAAATACCTCGGGCGATGCTACGCGGATGCGTCGGACCGATCTCTCCCAGTCGTCCACTATCCACTGCTATCCACCAGTCCACCCTCGTCACGAAACCGAACGACCACGAACGACCGTGTATCACCGAGGATCAGCAGAGAGCAGCGAGCGTCGACCGGACACGACGATGAAATCTCGCGGAGACATCTAGCAGCGGAAGAGCAAAATTCTCCGAAAGTGAATCTACCAATGGATGCTTCCGGGC
>VBVQ01001482.1:0-26293 GCA_011636635.1 Tetramorium simillimum
CTGTAATACAAATACCACTTTTCTTGTAATCCGCCGATTACAGTGCGAAAATATCACACAGATTCTTGTAATATTACATGTAATTACTGTAATATTTTGTGTGATTATTGTAATATTTGTATTACACGGATTACAATACCTGGCCAGTGATTCTTTTTCGTAAGGGATGTTCAAATAAAGTTAATAAGAGGTAAGGCGACATCCCTAACTGTAATGTACAAAATTATCCCGAGTTTTGGAACACTTAAATTTATTTTGACCTAAATAGACATTTTGAAGCAACGTATAACCAGTGTAAATTAAATTATTTGTGAACCCTTAAATATATTATTGTTGTTTCTAAAATATCATCACGAAACTCAATTGCAGGATACGGTTTTAGACTTATTGACATATATCACTCATTAGACATATCGATAAACTTGAGATTAAACATATATTCCATTAAGCAATGACGGCGAATATAATTAAAAGGACAGTATCTACTTCGTAATGTTTAAAATTATTCAGAATTTCTGTCTCTTCAAAATTTCTAAATTTAATTTTAATTAAATCAGACATTTTGAATACGTAACAAAGTAAACTATATTTGAATTCTTAAATAAGTCATATTGTTGGGTCGGGTTTTAAAATGTCATCATGAAACTCAACAATTGCTGGATACGGTTTTAGACGCATTGACATATGTCACTCACCAGATACATCGATAAACGTTGTGGCTGGCTCTCCGTCACCGGCCTCGTTGTAAGCCAGACACGTGAAATTCGCTTCGGTTTCCAAATTAACTGACTCGATGAAGAGCGTGGCTTCGTTCTCGTCTGGAAGTCGGTGCCAGCCGCGCAGCCACTTGAAGCCCGACACCCTCGGTCGGCCGGGATCCAAAACGAAGCAAGTGATGGATAACGCTTGTTTCTTCACCACTTGCCGAGGTTCGTACGTTATCGATGCCGGGCCGGGCTTATCTGCGGAAATGTTTCGAGGATGCAGAGTGCGAGGATGAAACTGGTATCCGCGCTAAATATAATCCGATTAATGTAATAAGATATCGTAGGTAAACGATATCGGTCGTGTACATATGCAAGATAAAGTCCGCAATCGATAATTTATCGTTACAGCTGCAGTAATTAGTCCTGAGCATAAATGACCGCTTTTACAATATGTTATTTGATACAATATGTTACAGAAGCTCGAGAAAGAGAGAGCATTACGTATATTATATTATTTATAAATTTCTATTAATAATTACGTATATTATATTATTTATAAATTTCTATTAATAATAATAATTAATGTAAAATCAAGATTTCGAATATACGGCAATATTTATCATTTTTATCACTAGAAAACGTACGAAACTTGAAACACGCGTACAACAGACAAAACATGTCATAAGTGGAAATGTAATAGGCATCAATTTCTCTTCCATCAGCACATAACACGAATGAGTGACATGTGTGTGTGTGTGTGAGAGAGAGAGAGAGAGAGAGGCTTACAATAAACTACGACAGACGTGCTCGGAGAGATCGGTCCCCATCCAGCCTCGTTTTTCCCCCCGCAGGAGTAGTTGCCGTGGAAAGTGCGGCCGACAGATTCCAGCAGCAGCTTGCTGGGATCGATGTCACAGAACGCCGATGATTCCTCGGAGCTTCCTGTCATGGCAGTGCTATTCCTTGAGCAGTCCGGAAGTTCTTTCAATAGATCTCCGTCCAAGTACCAACGGACGGCTGTCAGTATCGCCGGATTACCGGCGTCGACCTCACACGTTAACGAAACGTTCTGACGATCCGCTTCATTCACAGGTGTTTCCGGATCCATTATCACTTCCACCACCGGCTTATCTACATGATAAAATAGGGATATATACATCCGCGCCGGCATAAATCTCGCGCGAGTTCGAAAGTACGTTGTACGCCGAACTCTCTCCCCAACTTTATTCCCGATGTAATCGCATAGCTTTCAATGAAGCTGTCGTTTTCTAATAAAAGGATAAACTGCACTCCGCTGAAAGTTACCGCCTCGAGAAATAAGAAGATAAGATTTCGCCGAAAGTACAATGGGATTCTTTCGGATTAAGATTTATTACTAACCGGAGCTTTATAATCCGCGTAAGATTCAAGCGATTTTAGATTTTATCGATTTGTTCTATATTACATTCAACGATTGGCTGCTGTTATCTGTCTTGTGATACGTACAAAAAACTGAAACCTGTATGGCGTCCTCGGAAACGGTTGAACCGGCACTATTTTCCAAGATGCATTTGTAAATACCCATATCGCTAGGAGTCGCGTTTTTCACTGTGAGTGCTGTTTGTTCTGTAATTCCACCTTCATAATGTTCTTCGTTTAACACTAATTCGTCGTCGTCTCGTAACCTGCGTTATCCGATTAAGAGAGACAAATGAAACAAAAGAATAGCGGTAATTTATATTTTAAGATGTAAAAGCAGTGGCAATGAAACAAAAATTTCTTTAATTCTGATGCTAATTTATGTAATTTAAGTACCAGTCTTTAATTTCCACAGAAAAATGATTGTTATCTTAAAAGATTAATTTATGTTAGTATATATCATTGTATAGTAATGGCCACTTACCACGTCACCTTTAGTAACGTAGCCGGGTTGGCCTCATAGTCGCAAAATATTACAAAGTCGTCTGTCTCATTAACAGTTAAGTTGTTTGGCTTCATTTTAACTATCGGCGGATCTGCAACATAAAACAATGAATACTTCAAACAAAAATCTAGATTTAATCGCAGAAATGCAATATTTTTCAGGAAAATTCCAATAAAAGAGAAGAAAAAGTAGTAATAGCTAGATAAATCTATTTAATTAAAAACAAATAATTCATATTATTCTAAATTATAGTGTTAATTTAGTACAATTTATAATAACGTATATTAATTCTTTTAATATTTGTCAAGTTAATATTGAAAATTAAATATTTTAAACCTAGAAAGATTAAAGTTAAACTAACTGTTAAACTAACAGTTCGCTATAATATTAGTATTAGTATAACAATGGACTGCAAAATGACAGTTTAATCTTTCTTGAAATCTTGTTTTACTTCAAGAATTAAGCGCTTTTAATTCGCTCTTTTATGAAGTAAAAATTTTTCTCTTTTTTTTGATACCATAAAAATCCTTATCTTCACGATAGTTTTCTGTTCAAGATAAGGCAAAACTTAAATTGAATGTAAAATTTAGATGTGCTCGGGTCACAATATTATGCACTTAACACGGATTCTAGAAAACGGAGGGGATATATAAAACAAAATTCTCGTAAATACGTAGACGCGAGAGTTGCTGTCACGGTGCAAGCTAGAGAGTTGGAAACGTGCCAAACTCAATGTCTGGAGTTTCTCGTTTCCAATCCATGGGTAGTCCTCGTTCTGGCTGCAAAACGAAAGTTTCTCCGCCATTTCGCACTGTAACTGGAAACATCAGGGAGATACACAACCGTCCGTCTCTTTTTGTCCGCTTCCGTGCTCGCGTAATCAAGACATCACGTTCTCAATGAAAAAAGTTGTAACTCCTGATTTTAGAGTTAGACGAGTCAAACCCATAATAACTGATATTTTAAAAAAAAGATAAGCTGCATCCAGAGATTTATTGTAGGATGAAAAGAAATAATTGTTTGGTCAGTTATATAAAATTGTATAATTTTTAAAATAATTTTTTTGATTGCGATTTTTACCGAATAATCAGTTTCTGATATGATTATAACTTTGTGAAAATATTGTTAATTATAATGTAAACATATCTACATTTTTCAGCATATCAGTAAAGATATTTCGTATCTTTTAAAGATAACGCAAAAATAAAATTATATTTTCAATAAAATTAAACTATTCAATCACATGAAAATATTGTAAAAGCATTCGCAGATATATCAATATAAGAAGTTGTTCATCTACAGCGTATCGAAGTTGATTTACTGAAGCATGCAACTGGAAAATCATATAAACGTTGCGCGACTTATACGAGCCAATCTCTCAGAAAGACAAGATAAATGTTTATCAGATGGTCAAACGAAAAATATTCTTGAATTATGAAACTTCTTAACTTCTATCATTTCAACATTTTCGATCGTTCCTTTTGAACACGTTTGCTTTGACTTCTGCACCGTAAATTGAAGCTTGAAAGATTTTCAATTATATCTTTGTTTTTATTTCACTGCTAAAATTACGATCTATTTTCCGAAAGTTGTCGACTTTGAGTATAAAAATATAGATGACCGGAAATCTTTGAAAAGAAATAATAAAATAATTTTCAGTTCTATCACGATTTCTTAATTAAAATTTAAAACGATGAATTCTTAAAATATTAAAATATTGATTCAGCCTATCTTATTACGATTGTGTAAATTTTATGCTTTATATTGTAAAAACAAGAAACGAGTTTTTGAATTCGAACAACAAGTTAAGTTTTACTGATTGTTCGCGCTGCCAACGTTAATTTGCATAGTATTATGCTGATGAATAGCGAACGGGTATGTATAGAGTTATTTATTTAAAGGATTTAGTTCATAAGGGCTAAGTGTATGCAAATGTTAATAACCGCTCTTGTAGTTTGCAGTTTCCCGTAGATGCAGAATATGCTTGCTGTGGTACGGAAATGTGTGAATTTCGGGTTACAATGCAATCTTGTTGCAACAGTCACTATTTTAACGGTATTAATTATAATTACAATTATTAAAAATTACGGATTACAATTTGTGCGCTTTTATCATTATTTGAAACGAATAGACACTGTTATTATCTGATTCAACTTGCTTGTGAGATTTCTGGATTTGTTTAGATTAAATTGGATTTCATCTTTCCTGAGTCAATCTAATCCCATTCGATTCCACAATTTTGATTCCAATTACTTTGCGATTATTCTTTTTGAAAAAATATATATGCATACATAATTATAAGTACATATTTTTTCAAAAAAATTTGAATCTTACAGTACTTGAGATAAAAAAGAGTATACAATCGTAAAAGGATTAAAAGCAAAAGTGTCATGCTGATAAAATCACAAAATACATTGTTGCAAAAGAATTATTGGCGCCAGTAATGATTAATTCATCTCAACTTGTGATACTCACACAAGACTTCGATTGTTGTTGCTTCCTTCATTGGCTTTAGATCTTCGATGCGAGTAACGGAATTCTCAGCGTAGCACTTGAACGTTTTGCCATTGTCGTAAACTGTTGCTGTAAACGCGAGATAACTTATCGTCTCAAATGTACCGTCCTCCTGCGAACAGAAAAATCTTAATGATTAGTAAAAAAGTATCTAATTTTCAATATTTATATCGTTTAATAAATTCAGCGATATGAGTATATCATGCAATTATTTTTAAAGTTCTAAAAATTTTTAATTTAATCTTTAAGCTAAAAAATGAAATACAAAAATAGGAGAAATTCAATTAATTTTGTTTTGTTTTGACAGATTTACAATATTAATTAACTCACATCGTATATTGAGAATATTCATGTTATCATATTTCTATGATACATTTTGGTCGCTGTCGAATATCTCTCGTTCACTAAAAATGCTGGATATCAATCTCCAATTTGCAAAGAATAAAAATAACATAATACCGCAAGCGCGCGTTTAAAGCTCTGTGCAACTTTAATAATCGTACGGTTCAATTGAAATGCACTAACAAGCTGACAGGTATAACGAGAACATACATCTTGTTACATATTTGCGCGCGCGATAAAATTGATCACTTTCCTTGGAGTAATTGTACGTATCATCCGTACTTCATGTGTGCTGATTTAAAGCAACACAACAATAAATGATTACACAAAAATCAAATTTACATTTGATCAATGGCAAATTTATGTATGATTAAGATTAGCAAAAATGTAATTTAATCACGTAAACCAAATTTTGTTAAAAAATATAAAATAAATTATTTATTAATTAATAGATTATTATGCTGTTAAAAAAAAATGTTTGGATTATTTTTGTATTGATGAATAGTTCCATCAATATTATAAAATTGTTAAGTTATGTATAAAAGTATATTAGAATTAAATCGAGTATATATAGCATTAAATTTTAAATAAATTATTATATATATTAATATCCTGCATTTTCATGGCTTCTTCCATAATTTTTTCTTCTTAGTAACTTATTAATTAAAAATCTAGCAAAATTATGTTCTTCCCTAAATATAGCTTCAATTGATTTATTAGGAGAATCCATAAAAGTGTACAGGAAAGCATGAGATAACACTTGTCAAGAAAATGTTGTAAAGCCATCTCCTGCCAAGCTTGTAATATCTTCCTTCGCGCGAAAGAGTGTACTCGAGCTTAAAAATGTGATCCTCTTAATCCTGTTATGACGTGGCGCTCATATCGGTAGGAATTCGTGGCATGTAATTGCTTGTCGTAGATACCACTTGCTATCGTGTGCAATGTCCTGAATGGATTTAGCCGTATCGTCGGTCGTTCCATAATCAGGTTCCCTTAGTAAACAATATTAATTATGATAGCCCGATCAAATGGAATTGCAAATGTTAGGAATATATAATCGCAATTATGCGAACTGACGATTTAATTAACAATGATTCGTTAACTTTGCCAACACATTGACACGCAACGAGATGGCTCTTCTTCAAACATTGTTAATTAACACACGTGAAACGAATTAAATTCGTCGTGCATGCGTTATCTTGCTATTTCACATCGTCGAACGTTTATTTTCATATTAATATTTTTCAAGCAAATGCATTTTTTTATTTGTGAAGCTGTTACGATGCATTAAGTTTGCACGTAAGATAAAAAGTTATTGCTAGCATGCGATAATCATTGTACAGTGAAACAGCGATTTTTAGTGTTGATTTAGTATTTAACCCATTTACTTTTGATCTAACGATATTCCGTAATATTGTTAGTTCAATTTATGTGTACGCCGACGCAAAGAGAGAGCGGAAGGATAAAGAAAGTTGATAGACGTGGATGTTTTTGTTCTGTGAGACAACATTTTTCGCACATAAAGAACCCTTTGTTATCGAGACGTCGTTTTATCCACCTTATGACTTTTAACTGTGACGACGTTTTTTTGCGCTAATTGCATCACGTAGGTGCGAGCGGTCTCGTATACAGTCATTTTGCGTGCACGCGGCTTCAGATACTTCCGTAATGGATTTATGATAGCTGCGTGACGCCTATGACTTCTGCATGCATATACGTATACGCGATAGCGCAACGACACGACATGTAGAGGGGTCTAATGATTTTTCGATGCCGCTGCTGCCGTGCAGCTACTCGTTCGAGCATGAAATTGATTTTTTACAAGTCGAGAATAAAACAGGGCCACGTGACTCGAAAGTCAATGACGGTTCCTTGACGCCCTTATTTCCAAATTATTTTGTTTCACATAACTGTTTCACAACTGAAACTTAATTTAAAATGTATTCTACTAAGTAGAATACATTATTCTCTCTATTAAGTAGAATCTACTTAATAGAGAGCTATCGGAATTTAATTCTCTTTAGATTTCTGCGAGCGTCTTTCCATTGTACGAGCGCCAACAGTTTTTACGAAGTGAAATGAAAAGAAATTGTATATATTCCATCATTCTCATCCTGAACAAAACAATGGAAAGATAAATTGCAAGTGATGCGGCTTTTTTTTGTGCGCGAAATTCCGCTTTAAAACAAATCTAAATCGTACTTGATAAAAACTGGATATAGTTCCAAAAGAAGCCTCGAGAAGTACATTGATCGATAAACTGTCGAACTTCCTAGATTCTAAATTCGTTTCGACTCCACTACTTTTCCCAGGATGAACACGAAAATTTGTTGCCCCGCAAAAACGTTAAATGGGAATTAAAATATACGATAGATGCTGTACCGATCGATTTAGAATTTCCCGGTGGGTAGTTCCGTGAAGTTTACTATGGCACTTGCGAGTCTGTACGCTTTCGCCGAGTAACTGAATCAAAACTTTCGCGAAGCGCTTCTCTCATTCATTGTCGCGTACCACCAAACATGCTTATTCTGTACATTTATTTAGATGCAAATTACACTGAGGTCGACGCAAAATTCAAGCCTATTAAGAATCCATTGTGCATTAGGAATTCTATGTAGGTTACTTATCTAATGAACGCATTTGACGAATAAGAATTTTTTTATTAAAAAATCTATCTTTCTTCTATTAAAAAGAAAAACTTAATAATTTTGCCAAATTGTAATGTTTTTAATAGCTGTTTTAAAGAAGAATGTCAAGTAGCCTAATAATTAAGTATGACTTTTTTATTTAATTGTAACTCTACTTTAAGAAAACAATAAATAGATAATTCTACGATACAGATGTAGAAAGTAGTTCTTTTAATTATGATACAGAAATTATCCGAATTAATGCAAAAATTGCTTGCATTATAGCTCACAATTACAATATTGCCGTTTTTACTTACATTTTCCTGTATTTTCGTTTCAAACATTTCGAATCTCTCATCGTTTTCGTTTAAATAGTGCGTTCCGTTCTTCCACGTCACATTGGCAGCGGGTCGTGCGGCTTGTACTTTACATTGCAATAAAATTTTCGTTCCCTGCACAACATGACCAACCACTCCATCCAAATCCATCTTCAGCGGACGTACTGTAAAGAGAACAGGCAAGTGTTAGAATAATGAGGAAAAAAAGATCGGATATTACTCGAGATATTACTCGGCTAAATCGAGCTAACCAACGCATGACCACCAATTGCACTAAAATTAATGTCTCTTCATAAAAAATTCTCACATTTTTCTGATAAAAGTCGAAATTATACCTTGATTAACTTTCAACTATTTCATATTTTTATCTTGTCCACTAGTAGTAACATTGCAGAAAAGGAAGGAGAATATTTTTATATCAACTTCAAATAAATAAATTAACATAGATTTTTATAATTCTATTAATCGCACAATATATAAGTAATATAAATTATATTATATATAATACAATATATAATATACAATATAATAAAGAATATCACAGATATATAATATATATCGCATCGTTTTGTATCACAGTTAATGGTTTTTACGGCTTAAACACTCGCATGACTTTCGAACATCGGAGATTATGTCCCTTTACTGCAGCCCTTTGAATCACAATAGCCGCAGTGAAGCTCACGTGTCGCATTTGGCAATTTCCACACTTGTCTGTCTAGTACTAAACGTACCATCGTTTCTGTGTATCGGCCACACATGAAACACAGCCGCTGACGGTCAGTCATAGGCGCCATGTAATGACGATCGCATGGTATCTAGGCTTCGCATGGCACTGAAGCGATATTAGGGTTGGCATGTGTAATTGAGGGTAGATCGACATGATATGGGTATACGTGTGAGATGTGTGAAACGTCAATTTCAACAATTTCATTTCGTCCCCAATGTCTTTCGACACGCACCGGAACTATGTTCTTTGCAAGCGTATATGATTGACCTAAAATGACGATTGACACGAAAGAAACGATATACGCGAATAGTTTGTGTACAATAATTTTCTGAAGTCACATAGAAAAAAGCTATTTATTAGATTGTATTTTACAGATTTTAAAGTAAGAAATATGTAAGTCAGATTTTTAAAAACTTTAGAAAATTTACAAAAATAATGGTCTTACCAACTGCAGATTGTATATAAATATTTTGTCAGATTCATGACAGAAACCGCAAACTGATAATATATATAAATATATAGGTATGAAATGTCGTTTATTTAGCTAACGACAATGCTGTCAACTAGATAATTCATGTTTATTTAACATTTAGCCATGTAATTATTTAACTAATAATTGTTTATTTAACATTTGACCGAAATGTTTGTATATCGTTTCAGCGACAGAGATGTTGATGGACAAGCATGATAGACAACTTTTCAATGCTTGCTCCGGTACCGCGCTTAGTCCGGAAACTCACGGTTAATGGAATATTCGAAAACTGTCATTTCAATATCGTTAAATCGATCCGGAAGCTCCTACAGGGACACACAGCTTACGATAAAAATGGCTTATAGAACCGTGTTAATCGGTGACGATGCATATCCGCCCGTTGTACATGTAGGTATATCCATTAGCGCCGATAGATTTCGCAACGGGTAACGGGCCGTCACGTACATCACGGTGCACCGTGAAACCCACGGATCGAGTTTCCCCTCAAGCTATTACGCATACTTGGATTTTTGTACGCGAATTAAATTTACAAGAACTTTCGCAAAATATCTTGTAGCAAACTATTTTACATTTAAATAGAATTTGTAAGTACCATCGAATTACCTAATTATATGTGTGTCTATGCATAAATCAAGTTATTAGTGTTTTTAATGACTGGTTCACGAATATTTTCGTAAATATTCTAGTTCGTAAAATTTTTGTTGGAAAAATTAAATATATGTTATCGTAGTTATTAATTATATTTAATGAAAATAAATTTTAATTACACTTTTTTAAACTTCAACGTGCCACAATTTTTTTTCCGCGGAACTAGCGATTATCAAACTGCGCGATTATTATATGCGGCTTGGTATTAGTGAGTTGGTCGTTGATGGTTTTCGCAAAGTCATGCAGAAAACACCGACCGATAATTCACCGGCCAAACTCGGTGAACGGTATTCAATACAAGAGGAATACGAGAAGAAAAGGCGCAGGATTCGAATAGAGAACGAATGGCGAATCTAATATCGGGAATTGCATTTGCCTTCAATTGCATCCCCCTGCCTGACGGCACAGTGGATGTAGAGAAACGAACGAAGGACGAGAAAGAGAGGAGAAAGAGAGAGAGAGAAAGAGAGAGAATGGTGACAGAAGCGGTAAAAAAGGGTAAAAAGTCACTTTCTTTGCGTAAATAGTTTTTTTTGTTAGGAAATGTGCTGACGCTTTTGATCCTGGAACAAATCTGCGCTCCGGCATTTACTTTGAATTCATATGGGCGGCAGTGGATGGCATTATAAAAGGTGTTTTATCGCACCTATACTTTCAAGAGAGTAACCAAGAGTGGATATTTTGTTCAGCGTGAAGATATAATGTTTCGGCGAAAGTTTACAAGGGAATTGTCCTTTCAAAGTCTTATTAAAATAAAATTTTCTTACTGAATTGTTAATCGAAAATTAATTAATTTAAATTGTTAAATGTATTTGTACAACAGAAAATGATAAACGATAAATGGAAGACTAAATTTTAAGGTATAAAAATTTCATAGATTTCTAAAAATTATAACAATATTTAATAGTTAATTTTCGCTTGAATAAAAATTGCATGCCTCAGGATACATAATATTCTGAAATTTCTTAATTTAAAAATCGATTTTCTATAAAAGCATCAAGCAGAAAGAAAAATAAGTATCTTTGCGAAAAGTAATTTTAACTGCAAGTCTTCTTTTACGAGATCTTCAAAATCTTCAGGAATGTTCTCTAATCGTAGCCATTTTCAAGATACGTCTAACATGACAAGGGATAAGATCCCTCCCTCATTCTCGTGGAAATTCAACGTTCAGCCAATTTCCTGCTCCCCGAAAATTTCTGAGAGTTCGCAACCCGATAAGCTGGCTACGAGACTTTTTAAGTTCGTAGCCAATGGCAATGCGATTTCCTGGTTTTGTTTGCCTATAAGAAGCGCACCGCCTGAAAACTCCGTCAGGTGCCTGCTCGCGAGTTCTTGTCATTCCCGCAACCTTGCTTCCACGACTTTCAACGAGCAGCTGCGGGGGCCGTGAGATTTTCGCAGATATCCCGCGGGTATTCGCGACATTTCCTCTTTAAATTCACCGCAGATCGTTAGAATCGATTCACTCAGAATTTATATTTGTTTATATTTCCTATAATAAATTGACCTACAAAACCGAACTGCTGCAGAATTTCAATTTATCCTTCGTATTTGAAGCTCGATGGCTGCTATTTTCTTCTTCCTTCAAAATTTTTCACATTGCTCGCCTATGTGTGTCTCCTATCCAGTTTTTATTGCGCTGAGAGACAATTTTTCACGATACTGGATCGAAATGAATAATGTCGACGAGTAATAAAAGCATTGAATGATATCGTATTCTATAATTCCATATAATGCAGAAGAATCGTTAATAGCGAATAAGAACGATACAAATTGAATTTAAATAAATTATTAAACAGTAATATTATTAAAAAAATGTTCGTAAATATTTGCCTCTCCAAGTTTTTAAAGTTTAACGATTTAAAAATGTTAGTAGAATAAAATTTATTCCTATTAGATAATCATACAACATATGATTTAACTTATTATTTAGGGCTTTATATCGATAAAATCGAGACCCTTCACGATAAAACGGATTCTAATATATCAATGCATTTTCTACAGTCTCTTTAAATACTATATTATTAACCTCTTTAACTACATTTTTATCTCTTTAATTGCATTTTTATCGGTTATCAGAAAGAACACGCAACACGTTCTCAGCTTATTGTTTTTTTAGCATGTAATAATTTTTCGTCCTACTGTGCTACCTGCGTTTTTGTATTACCAAAGGAATCCATTATGCAAATCTCATTATTTAATGAGAATTAAAATTGTTATTGCTTAACAATTAGTTAATATAATTAGAGCCCATTTCATTTATCGCAAGAGCCTCGGTTCGTCCTCATTATAATAGTTACGTTACCTAAATCTGGTCATAATTGTTGAGAGTCATAATAATTATTGCAAGAGATTGATTTATGAACAGCGTATGTGCCGACACGTATTCTAACATGTATTCTAACACGTATAACGTACATAGTAAAACTCTGCATTTTTAAGATATTGACTTCTTTTTCGGCGATATCATGTTGAATAACGTATTCATCGTAATAATTGCTTAAATGCCAATAAATAAATAATTCAATAACGACAAATCAATGCGTAATAATTCAGTTTACTTATTAACCGATGCACGCGAGAAGGAAATTATTAATCCCTATTTCGCAGTTAATAATGCATTCACTGATACACCGAAAATTATATTCGTATTCGCATAGCTATTTCTGTAATAATAACGTGACGTGAAATTCGGTTAACGTTAATAAATTCCTAATCACAACACAAGAATGACTTATGGAACGCATTAATTTCGTAAATTCATCAGTGATTTTATACGTACGTGGATGCGCTGAAACCCCTTTTCGCACGAAGTGATGGACATTTAATTACTTACAACATGCAAAATTCGTGCGCGTGGGTGGATATACGCTTAAATAATGTTCAAATAACGGATACGGCGCGCTGTAATTACAAGTACCGCCGTAATGACGGGCGTATACTTTAATCGGTGAATTCATGGAGCGGCGATGCTCGCATATGTAAAAAAAAACGAACAAAAAAATTCTGAATATTATATTTTAATCCATTATTGTAATCGTGCTATTAAGAAGAATCACGTTTTGTTGGCGGTGCCCTTTTCTTTTAAATCATAGAAATATTCCTTTTTTGTTCTATAAATATTTATATTACACATTTATGTCACAATAATTTGAGTAATTTGTGACATTTTTAAACGAAAGTGAGTAATAGGCAGTGTATTAAAATCGTTTTAAGTTTATATGAAAAAACCATATATCCAATAAAACAGAATAATTTTCTGTTAAAATTATACATTGAGTGGAGTAGCATCGGTTAATGAGAGAATTCCATTAAGGTTTCACTGTACTGATCTGAATTCTGGAGCAACAGCTCTATATTGTGATGATTTGATGTAACATACAATATAATTTATATTATATTAAGTGCAATTATATTAAGTGCGTTTTCTCGTTGAATAATTAACAATGCACGCAATGTATATTTTATTTCATTTATATCAATTAGTTTGACGCTTCACAAAGTATCTCAATATAAAATTTCATTTGTGGATGTTAAGAAAAATGCAAGTACTTCATATACTTTAATAAACTATCTTTCCGCTAAAAAAGAAATCGCATTTTCGTTATTTTCGCGTTATTTTAATCCGATTCAGATACACGGGAAAATGTATTAAGAATCTTTCTCATAACGATGATAAATACGAAATAATATAATGTAATTTTACGTTCCGTTAAATTTTATGTCGTTATTACGCTACGCGTAAAATTGGTTTTATTTGGGTACCAATGCCAATGGTACCAGTTATACCCCATATAAAATTCTGTAGCAAAGTTTAAAAATATGTTCTGCCAGTTTCCCATTTTAAAAATTCAGCTACGGGATGGTTTATGACTGCAGTTCTGCCCGTGCAGAAATCCAAATTCGAGATGCAAACCACTTTTCCGCGCACAAAATCAAATTTCGTGTACTCTCGCTTTACAGGAGACTTTTCAAAGCACGATGTCTCTGCACTCACATACTCTTCTCGCGTGAATTTTCGGGATTTTAAGCGCCGTCTCTCAAAGCGAATTCCGAACTTTGCATCCATAGATCGTTTGAATTGCGTTATTGTACGATAAAATATGGAGGCACGCGGGCACGAAAGTTTTTTCCCCCCCCTTCAGCTGTTTCTTATGGCTAAATCCGCGGTGAGATATGCAGTGAATGCCTGCGGAACTGTAAAATGATTCAGGACGATATCTCGTGTTAAATTAGAATGAGTAACGTTAGGACAGAGCCTTCTCTTTAACTACGTTATTACATTACACTGAATGGAATGACCGTTTCTAAATTCCACGACATCTAAATTCAACGTTCTGAGAACATTTAACAGTATATATACGGACGTCTGCGAACGTAATATACTTAACAACTAACAAGAGAAAGGGGCTTTGAAAGTTCAACGCGGTTGACGATGCGTAAGTTAACGTTACATCGAGCTTTAATAACCGGATAAAAGTATAAGTAGGACATTTCGGCTTCGTTTTGAATCATTTTCGGGAGTGACAGTTACTGCATCATTGACAATTAAATCAAAATAACCTGAAGTTTTTCGGCAAAACATAACTTTGGTGATTTAGAAATAGTGTAAAATCTACGAGAAAATCCAAGTAGAACTTGGCTAACGATCATAGTTTATTAAATAATCAAATCAAAATGACAGTTATAACTTTTTCCGTGGTTTCTCTGTTCTGTTCTTTGCGCTGGTGGATAAATAACTTCATTTCTCTTTTTGTTCAAGTTATTTTGATATGATATAATAAATTATCGTTAGTTAAATTTTATTTGAATTTTCTCGCAGAAAATTATATTATTTTTAGAATTTTGAAGTTACTCAATTATTTCTAGCCGAAGAATGGTTATTTGATTTAATTGTTACTGCATCATTGAAAATAAGTTAAAGCATAACCGAAACGTCCGATTTATAAATACATTTCTTAACAGTTATTAAGAATTAATATAATGTTAAGTTATGCACCATCATCACGTTGAACTCTTAAAATTTCTTTTTACATCTCACTTGTTAATTTTATTATCGAGAGTATCTTGTTATTTATCCAATCATTATAATATATTTAGTTTGTTTTAGCGCAGCATAATATAGTACATAAGCATAATATGCACATTGAGTTAGTTTAGTGTATATATAACGATTTAACACATTGTCGAATAAGTTTATTGCAAATATAATACACGTTATTGAAAGTGTTGGAGAAAATGGGAAGCATTGATCGTCGACAAACTGCATTCTACACAGATGTGTTGAATGTATAAAAAGGATTAAAACAATTAACAAATAATTAATTTATGTAATAACGATCGATTTTTATAATTAATGCTAGCTTCATTGCTGTATTTTTTTGGATTATTTATACTTGAAACTGCAACGACCAAACATTTTCTTATATAATAAATGATAAGAAGTAATTTTTATAAAATAATTTTCCTGATATATTGAATGCGAAGTAATAAATCTAGAGATATATTTCTTTCAAGTGATTAATAAAACATTAACTATTTACTTTTTCAATAATAAATATCTCTGGATAAATAGTTTATATTATTTTAGTTAAATCAAAATTATTTTAAGATTGAGAAATAAAATTTCGTTCTCCGATAATGGCTTCACGTGCGCGCAAACCACAATGCACCAAAAGTTTTTAATCTTTATAAGTTATGACGTAACTTGCTTCCGATCTTATTAGGAAATGCTAATTGACATTGAAAGTTAAGCTAGTTCATATTCTCCAGTACACTCGGTGCAAAAATTCTCCTCGTTTGGGATGCATTGATATAGTGCCCTGGTCATACTGTCATTCATATTCATACTCCAACGACGAGTTTACCCGATGTTACCCATGTTTTGATTTAATGAATAAACGATACCCAACGGAATTGTTGCAAATTTAGGTCAAAGTATTCACGTTCGTTCATTCTGTTACTATCCTCGCATTGAGAGTTTGTAGCGACCGGTTATCGAATTGCGTACATACTACATTGTGTGCAAATTATATCAAGCGATCGAAATTGTAAGCGATCCTGGCATATAAGGCACATTTTCCCTATCGATGGAATATGCGATAATCGATTCATATATAATCAATGCTTCACGTGATGATCAATGTATGCTTTTTAATTGACGTACATTGGAAAGCTTCAGCATTAATGACCATCATATTGAGAGCTTTGTTATTACGTAATGGCGAACTATAGAATTGAAAAAAATTGTCAGATTGTTAACTCACTTGATAGTTTTCCAATGCAATTAAAAATGAAGCACACATAAAAAGGTTTTCTCACGAGTACGAGTACAAGTTAATAAAAATCAGTGAATAAAAGCCTTTTACAATATTAAAGATATTTCAATAGTTTTCGTAGTATATAATCATATCATATAATTTATAGATATGTTTTTCTTGACGGGCTGCAAATATCCTATTGTTATTCTTGAATGTGTGTACTCACCATGTACGTCTGGTTTAATATCAACCGTGAGTGGCTCCACGAGTGCAATACTGTTGACTTTACACGTGAATGTTGCGCCTAACTCTTCTCGTGTAATTTGCATTTCCAGTAAACTACTGCCAGTACCAATTCCAGTATCAGTGATAGTCGAGGAGCTCGTTGCTGAAATGGAACGTTTCTTGATTATTCTAGTTATGTATTTTAACAAGTAATATCAATTTAGAATAAAGTATATTTGAAATATATGTAATAAAAAATTGCAATAACGTTTAATATCTGTTTAAAAGTATATATAAATGTATTAATAATGTAATAAAAAGAGAAATTCTTGTTAATACCATTGGATAACTGATTAATGAAGAAAGCTAAGAATTCTTTTGTCTTTTAATATCTCTGTTTGAATAATGGTTTAATTGTTAATGCTCTTTTACATTTTAATCTATAGTCAATTCTACTAATAATAAAGTGTAAAAATAAAATTATACATTTACAGCGTTCATTAATTTTATTTAGGTTACAACGTTAAAAAACTTTTATTATAAAATAAAATTTTACTAAATTATTATATAGATAAAATTGCGCTTTGTTCAATTATATTTCATTCATATAATTAGATTATAGATATAATAATTATTTCGATTAAGATAACTAGATTATAGATATCTATATTGAGATATCAGGTTAGTATCATGAATTTATTATTCAGCAACATATTTATTAGTGATGAACATATTAATATACTATATTAATATAAGCAGAATGAAGAATTGTAAAGTGGCTAAATTATTTAACAGAAAGATATATAAAAAATATATTATTAATAGAAAAATAAATTATTTTACTCATCATGTCTTCAAAATTTCCTCAAAAGCACGTAGAAACTTATGAACAAATTTGAGATATTATCCTATCAATTTTAACGTAAGCATATTATAAATTTTACCATCAAGGGGCTGGTCCACTCCGTCCCTAAACCACTCGACCATAGGTACAGGTTTGCCTTCTCCGCTCTCGCAGTACAAAGATATGGACGAACCCTCGTTTATAGGTCCTAACGTGGATCCAGTGCTTAGTGTATTCTTCGTATTTTCATCTATGACACGTACAGACGCTGGTTGCACTGGAACATATAAAAAAAATTATATAGAAGATTATTTCACTTCATAATTACTTCCGCTTATTTTTTTCTAACGTATTGTATAAATTTATGATTTTTATCGTAACTCTTACTACGATATTGATATTTATTAAGTTAGTGTACAAGATTATATAAACAAGTGTACATTAAGTTAGTGTACAAGATTATATAAAGATTATATAAACAAGATTATATAAAATATGTTTTCTTCATCATTTTTTAAATATATATTTGCTTGACAAAAAAGTGCGTTTTTTTTATGTCTCTTATTTCTTGTTTGAATAAATGCATTCTTTATAAGAGGATTTCCTTTAAGGGAATGACGTTTATTACGGAATTTCTTAACAAGAATGTACGTTATATGTATACTCGCTATTATGCACAAAGATAGTGCTCCACTGGAAACTATCTATTTTGCTTTGATGTTCGAAGCAATAGCAAAAATGCTACGTAGAAAAACTTGCATCCGTGGTGATATCTCGGTAATAAAGTGTTGGTTTCCTTTAAAGTTATATGCGAATCAATCGTTTTACGAAGTATCACGAACGTCAATATTTAAAAGTTAATCTGTTGTTTTGCGTTTGTACGCTATAAATAACGGCACACTGAACAGTAGGATTGCGAACATAAGTTATTTCGAGCGTATCGACATTTTCGTGCGTTTCGCTTCACGCAAATCGATGAACAGATCCGATATATTGCTCTATCGATTTCAGCGTAAGCAAATTTTATCCTCGACAATTTATATATGTTTTGTACATTTTTCGGCTTAAAAAGTATACACGGATTCCATTATATCTTATACCTGTCAACATCACTTTGGCGTTATTAAATTAAAAATTTCCAGATTTTTCTGTTTTCGTTTTTATTAAAATATATTAATTAAATTGTAATACACGTATCTACGATAAAAATACATTTTGATATAATATATTAGGTTAACGACGATTTTATCAATTGGAAAAACTTTTTTGTTTCTCTAATATAACTTTCTTGCGATTTAATCGCAATGTTTAGAGAAGTGTTATCACATCCAATTCTTTTCTCAGCACGTACGATCTGATAAAGTTTCGTCTTTTTCGCACGATGGAAGTAAACCGCATGCCCTGGAATTCTGAATCATCGTCACATCGATTTTCTGGCGTGAGGAGTCTCGTAACTTTCTACAATTCCTACGAGAGTAAAGTGACTTCCACTTATCGAATAGGCGCCATGTTCTTAGGACACTATAAATCAGATCCACGGTAACACCGACTGAATGCACTCAGGACGTAGTGTTCTATTACGCTAGCTGTCGGTGTACACGTATGCCGGTACATACAAATGCACCTATCGCACATATATATATACAATATATATATATATATATATATATATATAATATATATATATATATATATATATATATATATATATATATATACGGGATGCAGATTTGCATGCATGCACGTATGCACCCGGTGTAACATTAAGGGTGCTTACGCGCAAATACCGTTTTTAAGGATAATCATACGGCAAAAGTGATTCAAAGAATTGCTAATAATGGAAAGTACATCTACGTGCATTTTACGTGCATAGAAATAGCTTCTCTGCGGAACAAGCTTTCGTTACAGTCACGATGTTTTAATATTTACAGCTGAAAATTACTTTTTCATTTGCTAAAAAGACATAAAAAATCTTGAATAATATTGTTAACATATCTTTTGCACAATTAATTTGAAACACAAATAAATTTACTTTTAAAAAAATATTAGTAACATATTAATATATGACAAATATATAACGTATATATGTGACAAATATATACGAGAAATATATGACGTATATGTATGTGACAAAACTTCTACTTTATGTTAATTGAATCGTTCTTGTCCGTTTTTTGTGGCGATTGATCGGATTATATCATTAACAAATGACAGAAAATGGGAATTTGATTAAAAGAGAGTCTCTGTCTGGAAAATCAATTAACTATTAAAAGATTCTAGCGTTTATTTATGCTAATCTGCATTTATACTAAAATTATTCTACTTGTATTCGAGAATAAAGTAACATTTAAATATCAAATATACTTTTTAAGAAAGTTAAGATATCAATAAAGCAAATATAATTCTGGATTTATACTAAAACTGATGTAATTCTTTATTTATAATTTCCGTCTTTTATATATATATATATACTCTATTTTATTCGACCGGAAATTTATTACATTTATTTGAGCACAATATGTTTTTTATAAATCCAGATAAATCTAGAAGTTTTTTATATCTTACTAAAATAAAAAGAGAAAAATAATGAAGATAATTATTTCTTAAAGTTTCTCGCTTCTATTGCTTCCATGTTGCACAGTTTTTCCAACTATTTTTAGAGATTTTATCTGGAGTTTATCTCACGCTAAATTGAAATCTTTATAACATAGTGATTTAGAGAGAAAAAATAAGAATATCTTTTTTTATCGTACTTCTCTAAATCTCTTTTATTTCTGATTTCTATCGAGTTGTTATTATTTGATATATTGTTATACATATTAATTTGCTGCTATAAAGACAGTAAAAACAATTAATGTCTAAAAAAAAGTTAAGCTGAGAACTGCAATTACATTTTTCAAATAAATTATTTTAAGAAAGCGTTTCATTCCTTGTTTTAAAATCGTAAGTTTGAAATGTATTTTCAAAAATTGTATAAAATTACTAGATTTAGCAAAATTAGAAAGAATGAATTAAAATAGTTGAAATATTCTTATGATGTAGTCTTTAATGTTGAAAAATATCAAACTGTTAATGAAAAAAAAGTTAAGTTCCCATATAACTATACAATTAAAAAAAAAATTTATACATATAATATAAAAACATTAATAATCATACATTAAATTAAATATCATCTGTTTCGTAATTCTAATTCTGATATAAGCAAAAAAATTATTTTTAAAAGCAAATAATTAGCAAATGATTTTCATGTCTTATTGGTTACGTTCTGATAATTTGAGATAGCTTTATGTATCTGTATTAAGCTTTCTGAGTTAAAAGAAAAATAGTTAAGCAAAATTATGGAATTTGTCCGTCTATGCGTATATATTTGGAGCCGAATAAGAGAAATATCAAAAACCAAATGAATTTTTCAATATATATGACTGATATTAAGCGAAAATCGTTATAATACTCTTTTTTTGCCGGTAGAATCGCAATAACATAATCTCGCAATTTTTGCGCGCGCAGTAGCCTATATATGCATTTTTTTTTCAAATATATGAATATCAAATAATTCTTTTCAGTGAAATTCATTTCGCAGACTGTTGGGCGAAACAGTAAATTTTTATGATCGTACAAGCCATTGTGTAACTTTAAATCGTCTTCGCAATTTTCCATGAAGTCGAGAAAATTACATCAACATGCCATTCAACGAGAGAAATAATCATAATGAAACAAATCTACTTCTTTTCGCATTTTTTACATAATTTTCATATATGACTTGAATTCTTTTTGTTAGATTGTGATATCAATAAATTAATACTTTACAAAACACAGAAATAGAAGAAGTTTGTTACAAAGTCGACTAACGAGAGATATTTGATCAATATTTGACAAAACGCGACGCGTGTGGTTCGTTAAACAATTCGTTAACGAGTTTCTATACACCTTTTATTTCCGGAGAACAATATTTCGTTACATCCAAGATTAATCACAAATTCAATGAAATTGTTTTTATATACAGTTCATATTCTTAATAAGAAAACAATATTTGAGTTGGTCATTCTAATAGAAATTTTAATGGATTAGAAGGATTCGAAAATTCTATGATTTTATCATTCATCGTTTTATTCGTCCTTTACACTGTACAACTTTTGATGTGCATTTTAACACATTTCACCGTCAAGCGTATTTTAAAAATAATGTAATTTAAGTATAATGTTGAATTCATAGTATTGAAGTGCATAAAAATATGATATGATATATGATATTTACTTGACAGTCATTCCATAACAGTCATGATGATAATTAATAATATGAAGGATATTTTCAGTGTCGGGCATGATGGTGAATGTAATTATTAAGATGCATTCAATTATATTTCATTAATTCATACATTTAGATTAAATCACATCGATAAGTTTAAATTAAAAGATTATAACGGATATACTTATTCAATCGGAATTAAATTCAATCAACTAAATAAATTCACACTTGATATTCTCGAAGGCCATTTTATAAATGTAAAGAAGATTCTATCGATCTTCACGAGACAAGTGGTTTTTCATAAAATTTGAATAGCATTAAAATGAGGCTATCCGAATTAGTTGAAATCTATTCATCTTCGTTTAATAAATTATTCTGCTAAATTAGAGGGTAGTTCACTGTTTGCGTAAGAAATTAATATCGCCATAAATACAAAAATTATTAACATGATAGTTGATGGTATTAAAATTGTTATATTTAAATCTGATTATTAGTTTATATTTTTCGTTGCGTATTTATTACTTCTACTTTTTTTAATTGTAATGAATCATTATGTTACATATAAATATACAAAGTTACATATAATATTAAATATTGAGAAGGCTAAAATAAATTTTCTCCTTCCTAATAAATATCTTCTTTTTTTTTTACTTAATAATCCCACACCTAAGAAAAATATTCGATAAAACTTTATAAATTTAATCAATTTTCTGAACACAATGGAAATATGGTTTTCCATGTACAAAGGATTAAACTGCAAAGAGAGGAATTAATCACTTTCATGAAATTAATCAAAACAGAGTATGTCTAGCAGCGCTGTGCAGATTTATCTACTATGGCGTGAATTCGAATCCGAATTGCTCGGTATAATGCTTTACTAGAAAGAGAGTGCAACTATTGTGTCGATTAAAAATCTACTACCATTCCGGTCAATGCGAGAAACGAGATTGGACAGCAATTGGTGCGCACAGTGCGCAAACGAAAGAGCTCCCGTACCTTACATAAACACGGTCGCCGAAATGCTCTCGGAATGAATCAAAGTCAATGAAGAAAATAAAGAAAATTTTTTCTTTGATAACGCAACATTTTATCTTATACTTTAAAGCTTCATGTTTTATTTTAAATGATAAAATGATCTTTACGTCGAGCCGCTGCATAATATCGATTGATTTGTTAATAGGATTCTCTCGTTTAGAAAAATTATTGTGCCATTATTAATCGCAAATCGAAACAAAGGGTCGCACGATGTATGCAGGATTAATTTTCGCGTTTTACAGAGCCAATAATTCGAGCGGCCATATAGCCGATTGTCCTTGCTCGATTCAAAGCGATAGTGACCGTGGTGATCTGCCATAATGGATATTGGAAAACATGTTCGCGAATCGCTATTTTTTTTTACGTTACGGAAAACAGATTTGTGATTCATCGCATTAAGACCATTAATTAAGCAGACTCTGTAATTATTTCGTCGCAGTCATTAAAGGCTCGGATAGCTTGTATTGAAGCAGACATTTTAATTCGCACCTAGAACGAAATCTGAACCCTTTTAATTATTAAAAAAATGGCGAGAAAGATTCCTAAACACAAAAAATCCCTTTTCTCGCGTATCGTCGGTGCGTAGCCGATTTATCATTGTCACGCCCTGCCATTCCCAGAAAATTACGATGGAAAGCGATCCGGTTTGTGAACATTCCAACGGCGCACTCTAACAGCGATAAAGTTTATGAATAATATACTTGAAAACGACTTTTAAAGTCGCCTCAACGACCCACAGCTACGACGGCAACTTTGTACGACTATAGAAAGAGATTACTTCGAAAGTGGGAGACGGTGTCATTAGATCGTAAGTAGCTTTCGCGATTTTTTACAAGACGGTTTCTTGATTTTTCCCGGGCGCGTCTCGGGCATTTCCTACTTAGAAATCGGCGTGACTTACGAAGTATATGAGCGTTACGAACTTCGCGATCTTTCCATCGCTCGTCTCCATCCGGCGAAATGATATTTCCTTAGTTGCAGTCGTAAAAGTGCAAAGTTGTCCTTTCTTCAACGTCTATCGAATAGCCAGGGATTCATTGATATTGTAATGCCGAGTGCTAATGCACATGCAGAGCGCGCAGCAGTCCTCGCGCTAGTTTCGCTCAATAAGCTCAGATACATGCATTGTTCGATTGCCGCGATCTTTCGTGTGTATCGGAAAAGGACGGGTGTACAGATATATTCTATTGTTCTGCTGGATAATAGCTTACATTATCATGTTACAGATCCGAGTCTCATCCTTTAGTTCTATATAAATTCATGCAATTTACCGGACACGGGTTCGTACCTAAGTTCTAATTTAAATAACTGGGAAATTGTATTGTGTGAAAATTATAACTGCGAATTAATACTACGGGAAAATATCAATCATCCTTGGGCATTAAAGGGAATTAGTTTACAATCAAGTAAAGATTTTCTCCAACAATACTTTTTTTAAATGACAACGACACATTGCGATACGTAAAAGTGCAAAATAAATGTAGTTCCTTTTTCGGGAAAAATCCAAATTCCGAATGAAAGAAATTCCAATCTCCAGAAGAAAAATCGTGAACTAGAGAGGAAATTGCACGATTTAAAGGGTAGAATGAAATGAGGTTGGACGTTTTATGCCTTGTGAAATTCGTGAAAGTGATTTTGATAGGACTTTTTGGAGACTTTCGTCGACGTTGAAATCCGAGCGTCTACGACGCACAGTTTTCGTCGTCGACGCGCTTGAGAGAAGGTATCGCAATTGTCTGTAATTTTGCGCAGCAAAAAGGAAGACGCTCCGCAAAATGGAACACGTATGAAACGAAAGAAGAAACAGCGCGTCGAGTACTGTATACCTTTAGCTCACTATCTAATCTCTCATAAAAGCGCATACATGCAATGCCGCAGTATTAAAACTATACGGCGTTTGCCAACAGTTATTTTGCAGAGCTTTACGCGAGTTTGTAATGGCAAAATCTGGCGAATGAGCGACTAGACGGAAGAATAATACAAAGCGTAACTTTTGTGATATCTGACATAAAAATAAATGATGCTACTATTTTTATAATATATAGTAGCAATTTTCATGCATAATATAAAATTTTGCACGATATAAATTTTCTTGTTTTCATGTTTATACATGTATAAAGTAAATCAGGGAAAGAGGTAGCTAAGAAATATTATACAAATTGAACAAATCAGTAGCCACAACGCTTTGAAATTTTTCTAAGATGATACTTTGAATTTTCACATAGCAGTGCTGAAAATAGCCATCCTAAAAGTTATTGTAAAATATTGTAATTTGATTATATGTTTATCCCTGAAAAAACTGCAGGGATAATCTTGTCCTTTACGTGAGATGTGGTAAAATGTGATGCGTTTTTACTCCTTTTAAGAAAAAAGTTTCTTTTAAACTAATTAACTCTTCTTTGGAGTTAGCACGCGTCACTCATTGTATGAATAATGTCATGTTTATAACCAGAACCCAATGAGAAATGATTGGTCGAATCGATGTCAACTCGACGTTGATTCGACGTCTTTTCAATCATTATTCCTTATATTGAAAATATTATTATAATCTTATAAGCATTGTGACATCGCGTAATGAACGAAATACTAACAAAATGACATCTCTGACCTATTGAAATCTTCCCCTGATTTACCTTATGTATAGTCTTTTGAAGAAGATGTATACTAAAATGGAGCAAGGTTTCATAAACTTCATCTTTATGACGTTAAAAAGTAATCGAATATGAAAATCGTTACTTTTCCTGATCTTCGTCGTTCTGATGCTGTTTGCGCGCGCTCTACTTTCCTGATAATATTATCTATTTGACGATAAATCTGCACTGCGATGTCCTAGCTAGAATGAGGTGTTCGGATAATCCGGCAGCGTTGCGCTGTGTATGTAAGTGCAGATATAGGTGTGATACGTGATACCGTTTCGCGCACAGCTTCGTGCTCTGCTCTTCTATGTAGATTAATGTCGACGCCTGTCGCAAGAGAGCTCGCAAGCTACTTTTACGTTGTCGCTTCACCACGCCGCGGTATAATAGGTACGACGTGTATCCCGTATTTTATCGAAATTGGCGCTATTTAGTCAGAAATATTTTTCGTAAATTTAATCCTGAGAATTAAGATAAATTAACAATTTAGCCGCGCAATTTTTTTCAGTTATTTTTATACGAATATATTTTTCAGCTATATAATATTTTTATTTTCTCTTGCATTTTATTACTTTCACATTTTTTATGTATTTCTTTGACATAGAAGATATTAAATATTCTATCAATAAATTTATTTTTTAATCTTGGTATATTTCATAGATTTTTTATTTATAATTAAAATTTTTATGAAAAATGTATTTGTTTATCTTCTAAAATTAACGAAAAAAAGCTTAATAAGTATTAAGAAT
>VBVQ01001483.1:0-34117 GCA_011636635.1 Tetramorium simillimum
GTGGAAAAGTATCGGAGACGTCGAACAGTTTCGTTAGGCGTTGAAGGCCTTGAAGATCGATACTGGGGGTCTTTCGCCCCGAAGAAAGAGAAAGAGACGGAGAGAGTGTGTGAGTCGGGAGAGAGAAGAGAGGGAAAATAACACGCTATCATTAAGATGTAATCTTCAGGCACTTTTAGCTAGAGCGCGACCTTGAACGTTGCGCAACCCGCAATTATCTGTGTCCGGCCGAAAAGTCCTTTCCTCAGCCTCGATAATTACGCTCGGTGGGAATGTGTGGCGTGCCGATATTTTAAATTATTCTACAAATTCCAAGATAAAACTTGCCAAGATTTCTTTCGATTAAGCATGAAAATTATGCGATTATATGAAAATTTCTTCCGGTTTGCTGCCACTTCCGAGAACGAATATTGAAATTTCTTTTCATTATTGTCCCGACATTTTTCATTTATCGCTTATTATGCGCTTATTCGACCGCATCGTTGGCCCGATTGGGTTTGCGCCAATTATCGACGCGGACCCCATTCAATCGTGTCTTTCATTTTTCTCAATAGGCACCGCGTAAGATAAGAGTGCAGCTGCACCTTCCTCGCTGCACCGCCATTCGAAGTTGGATAATGCAGTGCCGTAACGCGCGACGTAAACTGTACGGAACATAGTGAAATGTGGACGCGAATCTTTTTTTACGAAATTCTTTCTTTCTTTTCAGCACACTTTTATCTGGGTACAATGTTAAAATGCAAAATTATAAAATTCAGAAACATTAATCTATGTTGAAATCTGATAACAGTATATATGTAAAAATTGAGATATATATATAGGTATAGAACAATGAGCATATACATTTAATAAATATCAAATAAAATATTTATTATTAAATAATATCAGAATAAATAAGAATTTAAAAATATAACAATGTCTACAATAATATAACGTTGGATTAATAAAGTGGCACCAATAAAATAACATAATTAATAGCTTCTCTAATTTAAAAAATCCATAATATTCCATAATTGCATAATATCTGTAAATAATTTCTTCTTACTTTGGATCGTTAAATTTTCATATCATAAGCGAAAAAAAATTTTCATTTCTTTGCTTGCTCCAATTTCTTTGTTTTCTCCGCTTTAGCACGAACCTGTCGCAAAGGCTCGCCTGAGTACCACGAGTGCAGCACTCGAAACGACGGGAGCGTACGTGGATTCCAGGTGTTGTTTACTCCAGCTTACTCGTCAATGAATACTCCCTACTGAATTATAGGCCGGGAAACGCGGGAAGATGTGTGAATTCGACGATCCGAGGGGAACCGTCCCCGACTTAGCGGACCATCAGCATCCCCCTTCGACGAGACGGACGTAACGTTTTTTCCCTCGCGTACCGCGTCGTGCGATCGTCCCGCGTCGTGCGTTGACTCATACCTGTGCTGCACATTCCGAACGTGTAACTCATAAACGCGCTATGCCGCGAAACGGAGGCCGGGATTGAGGGTGGGCCGCAATTGATCAACGCAACGAAAATCACCCGCGAGAACGTCACGATGATAACCGCGTTCCTCCTGTTCTTCTGCGGCGTTCACTTCGCGTGCGCCCAGAAGTACGAGGGTTGTTTCCGGAGTGCTCACGAAATGCCCACCCCGGCTCTGGGCTACGCCAACATGCCCGCCAGCTGCATCGAGAAATGCCGTTCCGAGTATTACATGTGAGTGAGCGACGTGATCGAATGGGTTTTTTTTTTTTCCGAGATTGTAATCTTCCCCTGTTCGACAGGTTTGCGGCGCTAATGAACGGGCAGCAGTGCTACTGCATCAGCAAGTTCGGCCAGGACGGCCCATCCAACAGCTGTACTGTCCCGTGCGCCTCAGATCCTAGTAGCTATTGCGGCAGCTATGAAGCTATGAGCGTTTACTCCACCGGTCAGCAAGGTACGATTTGTCGTATTACAAAATCCTTGTAAAACTTTTACTACGTAGCGTACTCTATGCGTGTGAAAAAATGTGAGACTGTCCCCAGCGTGCGCTTAATACAGTGAAATTTCCAATATATAAAAATACATTGTATGAAAAAAGAATATACATGTATCTTTTTGTAGGGCCGAGTCCACCGAGGCGGGCAACGGTAATTCGGCAGGAAAAGGATGCTCTCAGAATAATATGGCAGCCGCCGGACATACCCAACGGAAACGTGACGTCTTACACCATCCGCGCCGTCGTCGTGGACACCCACTCGAGCAACAGCTTGCCACCTATCGAGAGTCAGATTCAAGGTGGTGCGTCGAACATGACGACTCTGAGGGGTCTTCAGCCTGGCACTAAGTACAACATATCTGTCACCGCCAACAATACGCAGGGGCTTAGCGATCCGGCGTACATGACGGGGTGGACCCTGATAGGGCCGCCCGACAAGCCAGCCATGCCCAAAGTATTGGAACGCGGGGACAGCACGATTACCGTTATGCTCACCGAGGGTCACAGCGAGAACGGGCCGATCAGCAAGTACCAAGTTATCGTTGCGCAGGCTGGCACTATACTTCCGGCTGAATCCGACATTGTACACTTGAACTATGACGGCGCATTGCAAGCGGGCGTAAATTACTACATTGCCGCTCAATTCGACCCGTTGGACTTTCACAAATACAAAAAGTTCACCGTAGGCGACGGGAAGTTGATCGGTGGTTACCACAACGTGCCGCTGAAAGGCCACTACGCTTCCGCGCAGGTCGGCTTGACGGTCATCTCGCGAGTAGGAAATACGGAAATACAACGTTCCTATTCCGACCTGGCGAATAACGGGTTCGACCGTGACGAGACGACAGCCACGAATCGTATGGACACGACCGCCCTTGTGCTTTGCATAGCGATCACGCTTCTGAGTATATTACTCGCCATTTCGATACTGATATACTTTGTACTGCGACGGCGACACGAGAGATTCCACATGCGGAAGCTGCCGGAGCAGCAGGAGCTCACGTTGCAGGGCCCGGTGTACGAGGTGGACAATATGGGCTATATTCCGGAAGACATCCCCGAGCGAGTGAATCACTATCAAGAGCTGAAGAAGAAAGTCTGGAGTATACCGCGAAACACCCTGTCCGTCGATAGTCACATTGTGCGCAGAGGACGTTTCGGCAGCGTGCACACCGGGACCGTATTAAAAGACGACGGATCCTCTCCGGTAACGGTACACACCATAGCCGACGGCGCTCTGAAGGGATCCGACAAGAGGCATATGCTGAGAGAATTAGACGTGTGCATCCGAGCGGGCTCCATGAATTATCTCGCGAGCCTCGTAGGAACCTGCGAGACCACCGACACGTTGTACGTCGTGCTGGAGCTGCCGCCGCAGATCTTGAAGAATCGCTTGTTGGGCGCGCGATCGGGAGACGTGTTCCCGGTGGATCGGATACTGTCCATCTCGTCCTCGATAGCGGTCGCCTTGCAATACCTGGCGAGCCACAAGATCATCCACAGTCGTCTCTGCGCGCGGAGCGTGGGGCTCACGGGCGACTGGATGCCGAAACTTATGGGTCACGGTATCGCCAAGTATGCCCTGGAGGACATGAAGTACGCAAGGTGGACGGCCGTCGAGTGCTTCGACAATCAGAAGAAGCATCAGCCGGGCGTGATATGGGCGTTCGGCGTACTTCTCTGGGAGATGTTTAGCATGGGCGGTACACCGTACTCGAGCTTGACGCTCGACAGCGAGGTGGAGGACGCGATTACGCGAGGCGTCCGGTTATCGCAACTGCTGGACGTCACGGATCCGATTTACGAGGTCATGTCGTCCTGCTGGCGAGACGATCCCGAAGAGCGGCCGACGTTCGATGAACTGACACGATTGGTAAGAAACGAAAAATCGATATTCCATGTGTTACTCAAAATTATATTTGCGTTTATTCTTTATTTGTAGGATACCTTGAGTATTTGTCCTATCACTGCAATCACGGAGCCCTATTTGCCGGAATTGGAGTTGAATTAATATTCTTATTTGCGTATCTTTAGGCATATCTGCATTTAGTAACGAAAGCTGTAAATATCTCATGTGTTCACGAGAATCTCGTAGATTTTATCGTTACCAATGTATGCATATGTTTACGTGGCATATCTACATTTTATCTCTGACATCTCAAACTTAAATTTTTTATACACTATAATAATGTAAGTAACGTAAGGTAAATGTTACGAAAGCATTTATCCTAATTCCGTCCATGTTTAATAGAAGAAGAATAATAAGAGTAGTATGTAAGTAATAAAGTTAAAATAAGAGATTATAGATATTAATGTGGATATATAATGCATCGAACATTACGGTAGAAAATGATTTTATTTTTTCAACTTCTCTACATTACATTCCTTCATAAATCCGTCAATGTTTTGTTGTCAATCTCTTTTACATGAGATTTTAATTTACAATGTCAAAGTAGAGAGAATACTATATTGTCTATTGATTTCGTGATTTATAATATTTTTATAACATCTTCTAATTATATATTAATATTTTAGTACTTGCACATTTTAATTTATTATGTACTTATTTGGTAATGCTGTCGCTTCAAAAGTACAAATATATGTATATTACCAAATATTAATATGCATAGAATCTGTAATGTATATGGATAAATAATCACCAAAATTATCGAAAAGAATAATATTTGAATGTAAAATTGAAAATGTGTAATCTTTCTTTGGAGACGTTAAATGCTATTGATTCTTTTTTTAAGTATTTATCTCAAATTTTTTATACATAATATATGCCATATAAATCGTACTTTTAAGTTGCAATGTGTATTTTTTATTTGTCAATTATAATGTACGATGTATGTTTCTGTTATATGTTCCGTGCCTTTTTTTTATAAAAGTATATATACTTTGTATTATGCAAAAGTCTTTTTTTTATATTATATGTCATTATAACATTACGGCATAACGTTTATACATTAAGATAAACAATACAATTTTTATACATACTTTTTCTTTCGGGCTGTTTTTGATTTTAAATAAGATTGAAACATTTATTGTTCAGTTTAGCGAAGAAAAATTTCTACCTTTTAATACAAACTTAACCCTCAGTTAGTAGACTTGGTCTGACAGATCCGAATGTAGGTATGTTGACGTTATCAAAAATATTTTTAAATCAAATTAATTGTTAATATTTTAGCTAAAATATTCATTTTTCTGAGATTCTGAATTTTTATGTAAAAAAAAAAATTAAAATTGGTTTTGACTCCGAGATATGAGCGATTGTACATTTTGATAATGTACTAACTGAGGGTTAATTTGAAAACTCAATAAATATAAATTTTTAATCAGATAACTCTACTGTTTCTAGATTCGTAATCTAACACACTTACAGTTAAATTCTGTAAAAAAAAGCTTTTATTCCTATATAATCTTACGCTTTACTAATCAAGCGCTTAATTTCTTATAAAGAATAAGAAAAATTATATTATTGTACGTCGACTTAGTCGTTATCGCAATTAATCCAAAGCAATCAATTATTTCCGGAACGGAAAATACTTTTATATCGTGTGAGGCGACGAGATCTTGCTCGAGTGAGAATGCATCGGTTTGGGACCGATCGTAGGTGTCCTGCTCGAAATGGGACACAGAATCTGTTTGTACGCCTCCCTGTACAGTTTATTGGTGCCGGCGTAAATAAAAGGGTTTATCACCGCGGATGCCCACGCGAGCACCGACGCTACTACATGAAGTATCGGGACCTTCATCTTGTCGTCGATCACGTTCACCAGCATCAGCGGCATAAAGCACATTAGGAAGCAGAGGAATATAGTGAGCATCAGTCTAGTCACTCTGGAGTCCTCCCGCCGTTGAAAGCCACTGCCTTGTCGACCGCTTTCGGCCGCGTGGGCCTGCAGATTCTTCCGGCTTCTCCGTACGCGCCAATATATGCAGAGATACGAAACACTGATCACCACGCACGGTATGACGAATCCTAAAACGAACAGGAACTTCTTCGGGCTCGAGCCGTTTTTCCTCAATATGGTGCACGAGAAGGTCGCTGAATCCAGCCCTAGGGTACCCCAGATACCTAACAGGGGTGGCAGCAGCAACAAGAAGCTTAGGGTCCATATGCCTATTAACATCAGCAGTATACCGCGACTAGTGTATAACTGGTTGTAAATATCCGATTGTAAAATCAGTATATATCTGGAAAGAAAAGAAAATTTCAGTTACGTAACTGTTACACTCTAAAAATATATATTCGATATATTCTAGTTATACCTTTTAAGTTATAATACGCAATTGATATACCTTTCTCAGGTATATATATTAATGTATATTTTGAAAATACATGTAAAATACGTATATGTATATCTCTTTTTTATCAAAACTTAAAGGAAAAGAATCCGTTGAAACTTACCTGTTAATAGTAATGGCCACCATGCTGAGTAAAGATACGGCGACGTTCCCATAGAAGAACAAGGGGAATATCTTGCACAAAGTATCACCCAGAACCCATGCTTCGTTCAAATATCTACTGGCAGTCAGAGGCAAGTTTACTGCGGAGAAGATCAAGTCGGAGATGCTTAGGCTTATCACGAACGCCGTGGTGGCGTGTCTTCTCAGTCTGGTATATTTTAATAATGCGATTACCGTTATTAAATTGCCTGGAATTCAGATATAGGATTCAGCGCTTTGTTAAAAATTTGAGGTCGTTTAAAGCGAGATTGTAGAATATAAAACCTAATATTCCAATAACGCTGAATATTATAGCGCAAGTGGCAGCGACGATAGTTACGGGTCGCGCAAATGGTCTAAAGTCTCCATTCTGCGAAGCGACTTCGAAGATCGTATTGTTTGTCACAAAGTGCCCCATCTTTCAGCGAATACACGGGTCCTCCTTCCTTCGCATCCTTCGGAAAATCCGCCGAAAAACCGCCGTGACTCTCACGTACTGCAAAAAATAATGAGACATGTATGTACAAAAAATTTGTTTTACTTTAAGATATCTTAATTCTTACCTTCTAATTTTTTTGATAGCACAAGTTTATGAGAATTGATAAAAATAGAAAAGAAAACAGTAGAAAAAAGAATTGTAAAACTAATTTTCTATTTTGATAATTTAATAAATTTGGTTAATAGTTTTCTGGATTAATTTTGAAAAATGGATTCCTCTCAAAGACTGCTCTTTAATTTACCTATCTCTCGCGGAATAGTCGCGACCCTTGCACCGTACGCAATTAAAACGCGCTAACTTTCCTCATCCACTCGCGTTCGTTTACACTTCTCGTTACTTCTTCTTTCATTCATTGGTTTCTATTTGCTCTGTTAATTCCCTGAATTTTCTCATTGCAGAAAGAGAGAAGAAACGCGCACCCCTCAAGACGTATATTCCGAGGCGCCTTATCGCGCGTGCCGCATCAATTAGTTTCCATATCTCTTCATGTTCGCTCGCTCTCCCGTTAAAGAACGCACCATTAATCACGCCGATAAATTTTTGTGACCTTCTCGGAATACTGATTCCTACATAGTAGTTGCGGCAACGTGAACTTTGGCCCCGAACAGCAGGAGCTCGTATCGAATCGTTTCGTGACGCTACATTGTAGCTATTGTTAACTCTCAAAAGGTGTTCCTCCTGAAGTTGCTGTAGTATTTTATGGCGTCCAATTAAGCTGTTATCTCTGAACAATTCGCCCCAATTATCCTCTTCCTTCCTTCCTTGTAATCGTCTCTTGATCGCTGCAATTCAACTTCTTCCGTGAACGAACCCGTTTTTTTTTTCGCAATTAAACATGCACTTTCAAACGTCTACATTACGTACGTACCTAATATTATTGTTTCACTTCTCCTCTATCTCTTTTTTTATTTCTGTTTAAAAGTTTTATTTCATCTTTGCACAAAGAAATTTTAGCTTATTCCGTTTAGCATATCGTTACTGCTGACTTTATCCACTGCTTTATTTCTAGAAATTAATGTTTCGCTTTTTTTTTAAATTATGTGTTAATCCCGCATTTATTGGCAAGTGTTGTAAATATTACTGGTCAACGCGGGTGCTTAAACCACTCCCGTTATTTCGGCAGACGTTCGTCCGCAGACTGACGAACTCTGCTGATGCGTGTACCCTTTACGAGTACACCACAAGTCTTCTTATCTAACTCACTCGATTTAACTCCGCCCCTTCTTCATCTGCTTCCACTCCTTCCTCTTCTTCTTATATTTTCCTTCCGTTTTACTCCGTTCGTCGTGCTTATATTTTCGCTCTGATTTCAGTATTCAAAATCTCCTGGGATTTTATGCAATACAAGATGATCGTGATGTTAATTCACACTAATTCACTTTTCACATGTTTAAACGCGACATTCGTTATGATACTCTAGTAACATACGTTGAGTTTCTCGTATTTAGATATATGTTTAGGAAACATATGTAAAACGTATGTGATCCATCATGTGCTACCTAAATACTTACAACTACACAGTATTCCTTCAAAATTTTATTAATTATTTTAAATCGGAGAGAGAGAGAGAGAATACTAATAAAATTAAATAAAGAAAAGGGTAAATATGAAAGAAAATATCTAATAATTGAATTTGAGTGCATTTCAGATTGATTTAAATATAAATAAAATTTGTCATCGAAACAGTAATCCTAAACGTTTTTAATTAATAATTTTTAATTAATTAACGATTTATAATCTACTTAAACAATTTTTTATTTATATTAGTGATATATGTATTTCCTTCTGCTGTAGAAATAAAGAGGATATTTTTTTCATTACGCTTGGAGAATTGATATTAAAATTCATAGGAATTGTATAATTCCGCGAACTGACAAGAAAGGATCGCCCACTGTACATACTTACCCAGTAAACACAGAGTAACAATAATGTAACGTAATGCAATGTTAACATTTCTCACTCAACAATAAAACTACAATGTAATATGTCTTGTATATAACAGTTATATTGTTGAGTAGGAAATTTTAACATTGACGATACATTACTGTTACTTGGTATTTATTGGGTATTAAATCACAATATTGCCATCAATTTCTATCGATTTGATATATTGGGATGATAAAACGTATTAATGCGCCGTGCACGTTAAATGAGGCGTGTGTTGTTCCAAAAATAGCGATCGGGAGGATACTAGACTCTGATGATATATACATTGTGTGCGATTATCATTCTGACTAGTTTATTCCATTTGTCGCACTCCATTTCGCTCTGTTTTCATCCATTTCGTTGTTTGCTTCGCATGATCGAAGGTTTATTCCACTAACTCATGCCGCGCCTCGCTTTATCTTTCTTTGAAAAGAGCCGTATATGAAGTCGGAAGAGGGAAATTGATGAAGACCGATTGCAAAATTGCATATCACGTAATTGCGTATTAATTAAACTTAAAAATAGAAAAAAATTTTTGGACATCGCATCAGAGGAAATAAAGAATCTTCCTCGCAGAATTTATTCTCGACACGGCGGTTTTGAACACCCGATATATTCACTGTAATATAGAAGAAGCGTGTTTGTTTACCTTTCTTATATCTTGTTTTCACGTTCGCAATATGTTTCCTCAAAAGGAAAGCCAATTTAATTTGATAATAATGCAATTAGCGCGCATAATGAATTAAATAATTTTATATACGAATACAAATAATTTCTGAAAGTAAGAAATATATATTTTTTATTTCAAATTATTCTATCTTACCAATTTTTTTTATTTCCGGAATTTACGGCTGAATAAGATAGCTCTATTCCTGAAGAACAGTTCACTCAGTATCTCGAAATTTCGCAGACTGATTTAACGCAGTGCGTCTGATTAAAAGTCACATTTGTGTACGCGCTCGGTACGCGTGCACCGCGTATACTCGTTACAGCTTCGCGTAACACGTGGCGAACGTTGCTCCCGAAATACGATCCACACGCGAAATACCTGGGCGGCACGTGCTTTGGCTGCACCTTGGATCGCTCTCGATCGAACGTTTTACTCTATCACGCGGTATACACACGTCATTCACGTTTACATCTACGAAAAGCCGCCGAACGCTATCTCATTTCGACGTACGGCCACGTATTACTCTCGAGTCGCGAATGAATCGTTACGATGGTAAATATAACGGTCGGCGCGCCGACCAGACGGAGACTAAACGAGCTCCTCGCCTTCCCGATTCACGAGCGATCGGCGAATGTGACTTACATAGGTAGGTAGCAGCTGTCAACAGCCACAAAGGGCACCGAACAATCGGAAAGGAGTGGCCCTCGACAAATAAAACTCACCCTACTGCCTTCTTTCATCCCCGCTGCGGCAACGGCGCCGCTTCGACCGGCTGCGTCGGGTTCTTCTGGCTGATTAAAGGTAAGCCCGCGGTTGCCCTGCTACAGAGGGAAACGTCGCGAGAGAAAACGCGATACCGTGCACTGAGTACAGTCGGATGATAGGAAAGATATTTTAGATTTTTGTGTACGTCACATATTATATCTACTCAGTCTACTTTAGACGATCTGTAATAACTCTTGCGTCAGAAATTCTATTTATAATTTTCTCTGCCGTGTGTTTTGATGTATGACTGTATATTTTAATTTATATTTTATATATGTGCGGGTATTCGGATTTTCTCATCGAGTGATTTTCGTGTTTTAACGCCACGTGAGATTAGAAATAGAATTCTATTTCTAGATTATTTATTATTAGTTAGATTGTCCGAAGTGGACTGTGCAATGCGATATTTAGGCGAATGAAATTTAAGAATATCAGATTGCTGTAAAAATCATCTGATTTTTATAGCAAAATATATTTATGTATAATCATAGAGTATCTTTTTGTTTCTAACGTCAAGTGAAGTTCTACCGTTTAACGGACCGATAACCGCGCAGACAATTTAGCAGTTGTTAAAGTCATGCATGTGTTGTAGATTAGTTTTGTGGTTAACCACGCGTAATAAAAGAACAAAGGCGAAATATATCTCGAGCAACAGACTGGGACGATCAATTTGCAGGAGCTTGAGAAGAAGTACTTCTATTCAATAAATCTTGTTTAAAAATAGAGTATGCCGTATATTTGGTTGTGTGTCATTTCACTTTGTGTCATTCGAGATGCATTTTTTATTTTTGCCTTCGTTTTCATCTACGTATGTACAGTGACAAGATTTATCAGAAAATCCAGAGGAATATTTGTTTACGATCTTCAGTTTTTATCGTCGAGCGTTTCGTATTTTATGGGAGTAAAGCTGCTCTTCGACCAATATCGTTGCAATATTGAAAGGTAAATATTCAAAAGATTTTGTAATCTCTAAATAAATATATTGATATAAATTGATTAATATATCATTTTTATCATCTTTGAGATAGCGAATCTTCGGAGAGTTAGTTACACGTCTTTAAAAAGCCGCTATCGAAAATTACGTATCGGTTTCAATGAGACTCGCTACACCACATAAAATCTACTCTCGGGGCATAATGCATTATTTATTCACTATGTATGCGCTCGTGCATCATCAGTCACCGTGATAATATCGCGTGCCCTGACTAGAGTTCTCAGTGCCGGATTAAAGTGCGGGTCAGTCGGACAATCGGGCATCGTCGACTTGGAGGTGTCACGAAGCAACAAAGAATAATCCCCGTTGGAAATGCCCGAACGCTCCAATTCATTTTAAAAAAGAAAAATTTATTGCTCGTTTCGTGACGTTTTTTAATGTCCCTGCTAGCAAGAATTCTTTAAAAATCCAGAGAGACCGACTTCTTCTTCTTTTCTTTTTTTCTTTACAAAACTCTTTTATGAGATAAAAATAATTTCATAAAATTGCGTTATTTGAATTTATCCGTTAATTAATTCATCAATTGAAAAATTCAAATATATATTAAAAATAGTTAAATAGTAATTATTTCTTTAGAGAGATGCAAAAAATGCTGCAAAAAGTGGTTCTGCATGTTTATTTTATATCTTTGTTATAATTTCAAAAATGCAATGTGAAAATTCCGAATTTATCTTCGAAGAAGAATTGAAGTTTCATCGCAATAATAATTTCTGGTCTTCTTTCTCCCTGCCGTTCTAGTTCTCTCACTTCCGCGGAGAACCACTGATTCACGTACTGAATGAACCCATTGTGCGCGGCCTGCTGAATGCATACACCATTTGAATTCAACAGTGAGCTATTCACGAAATATTCGTGCGTGCGCGCGTAGACGGGCTCTCTGAAAAGGGAAAGGGCGATTTTAAGGAATGTGCCGAAATGACAAATAGAACGTTCTTCTCCGGTTATCTGCTCGGGAAAGCTCGCCCGTGGTCCCGAACCCCTTCAGCATCGGAGTAGAGAGTCGTCTGACGTTACGATGACATTCAATGGTGGGGAACCGTAATCGCGCACATGGCTCCGACGTAACCGAACTCTGTAATAATAAACGACAAAACCTATTTCCGGGCCCTACGAATCAATTTGTGACGCGCTGAGGAAAAATCGATGCGATGGGACGCAACGGCGTTACATCGTTTAGTCATGTTCAGTCCCAGCCGCTTGATAGAGAACGTTTGGGCGGTCGTGTATACTGGCATGTGTATCATTATTTAATGAAAAACACGCGGCCTAAGACAGGATGTATTTTATCGTCGATGATATCGCGTGTCCGACAATTTCCTCGCGCGATACCGCAATAAGTTGCAAGGACGTTGCATGCACATCGTGCAGATGAGCGATCGCTTTAAATTTTAGATTCTTCGTACATGCGATTAAAAAAAAATTTATATCTAAATGCAATTAAAAGACGATTGAGGATCGGTAGGTTCGAGATATAGCCGCTTCTTTCCTCTTTTTGGCAACTCATTTATTTCTCTCTAACATTACAGTACTGTAATATCGCTATACGTAACATGACATTAAATATCATTGAATTCTTTTTGGCTTGATCATAGCATCGTTCGTCCACTTTTAAACGAAACTCTCGACGATATCCGATGTAATGTATGAGGATCGATCGCGTGCAATGATGATATAAATAACGGAATCTTGTTCCTTTCGCTTTTGTATCGCCCGAATAATTACACGAATTTTGTCGGCGTTTCTATTATATTTCTCGCGTGAGGTTCTGCCATTTTTTAGTAATGAGAATTAGGATTGAAACTGTAGAAGAAAAATGAAAAAGACAAAACAGCCGTCGAACATTGTAAATTCATAAGTATGTAACATTAAATATTTACAGATGCACAGACTGTAATTATTTACAGGCGTTGTAATAGTCGACAAAACGACTTAAACTTTTGTCCATTTGTAGATAAATGTGCGTATCTCGGCGATATATCGAACATTTCATATTCAGCAGATCCGTTGCAGAATATCTAGTTTAACATCTTAATCCTGTATTACGTTTATTTTAATTATTTACATTATTCTTTATGTTTAATATATCATCTATGGAACACGAGCTTAATACTTCGCTACAATGTTTCTTTAAGTACCATGTGTAATAAAAATTGAAGTATTTATATATATATATCTGCAGATAAAAATTCTTATATAGATATTCTTGTATAGAATAGTCTTATTATAAAAGTAAAAAAGTGTGCTACGTAATATAAAAATATAAAAATTGCAAGAAAAGTTAGAGAAAGTTTAGCGAAGCTAAAAGCTAGAGAAGATACCTCGATTATGCTTGAAGTGATGTTTTAACTAATGTACGTACACTGAGAAAAATTTCCATCAGATAAACCGATTAAATAACGTATCCGATTGTTTTGTTTTCCGATCAATGATAGATATCCTTATCCAACGAAATGCAATAATTGATGAAATTTGATCGGAAAATTAGTCTCTTCTTTGTACATCCGTTAAAATTTTCATCAGATAAAAAGCACGGTCGGATGTATAATTTAATCGAATATATCTGTTTGTAATTATGTAACTAATTATCCGATTAGACAGGCTTCGATATTTTTTTCAGTGTAAAAATCGTCCTCTAACTACTAATGGCCCCTCCATTTATATTTATGGCACTAATAATATATCTCTTCGCCTTTCACAATATTATTCGGAATAAGTTGCGAATGCCAAATTACATGTATATGCAATATGTAAATACGCATATCCGTTTCCTATAAATCAAGAAAACTCACGACTATTGCACAAGTATAAAGCACCGATCTTACTAACAAGACTTAAGATATCCCGCGGTTAAATGCAGCGAGATGTACACTGGAAAGGGATCTCATCTATGGAACAAGAGAATATTCTACCGCGCGAACAGTTATCCGTGTCAAATGTAATAACGAAAGAAAAGATGGTTATCGATATGTGTCGTACTCTGCGGACAAAATTCGCCATTAGAAGATAAATGATTCCCTAACTGATTGCGAATGAATTTTAAGCGGAACACTGTCTGTACAACTGCGACTTCTTCTCGATCTCCGCCAAGTGTCTTTCCATCTCCATCGTCAGCGCGTCCACGTCGCTCATCAGGTCCGTCAGCAGCCGCTCGTTGTCCTTGTAAACGCCCTCCATGCCGTCCAGATCCTTGGACTTGGTCGACGTGTCCGCCGTCAGCTCGGAGGCACGCTGCAGGAGTCTCTTCGCCCGCTGGATATCGCCCTTGCTCTTGTTCACCCGATGATTCAGGGACTCGTCCGCCCTCTTGTACTCCTCCGACAGCTTCTTCGTCTTCCCGTCGATCAGCTGCGCCTCGTCGGCGACCCTCTTCGCCTCCGTGCCGATCTCCGCCAGGATGAAACCGTTCTTCGCGGACTGCGTTTGAAGCTGCTTCAGACGGGCGTCCAGTGCCTCCACCGTTTGCGTGGTGCTGTTAGCTTGGATTTGGGCGGCCTTCGTCACGTCGGCAATGTCCACGAGATCCTGCTGCGACTTGAGCACGTCGGCCTCCGCCTTGTCGATCGCGTCCTGCGCCAGATGCTGCGCCTTCTGCGCGTCGTTCAACAGCAGGATCACTTTGTTCGCCAAGGTTTGCTTCTCGACGGCCGACTCTTTGGCGCGTTTGGCGCGCTCCTCGAGGTCGTGCGCCAGCTGTAGGTCGTCCTTGGTATCGGCGAGAATCTTTTCGGAGTCGGTGAGTGAGCCGACGATACTCTTGATACGATCGGCCAACCGCGTGATCTCGTCTGGCTCCAGCTGAATGTTCTTCGCGAGCACTTCGTACGCGAGGTCTCTCACCATGGCTGGCGTGGGTTGGTCCTCATCCAGAGTGCTCCAGATTCGCTTGGTTATATCTGAAAGATCCTTGGTGATCTTGTCAGAGCGGTTGCGTGCCTCCCACGCATAGTTGAAGGCGTCTTGAGCGTTAGATCTCGCCGCTGTCGCATCTTGTTTGATTTGGCTCATCTGAGAATGCAAATTAACCGAATGGGTCACAGAAATAATAATTGCAGGGACAATGGTAAATAAATAAATAAATAAGTTATAAAAATTGAGAAATTTAGAACTTCTATAAGCTTCTACTTATAATATATTAGTCTTTAAATATGATAAATAATTCTTGATTGTAATTAATTCTCGTAGGAAATCAGAAATAACTTTTAAGAATTAGATTAGTGATAATTACATTGCGTAATAGTTGTTCAGCGTCGTCCTTATGGCCCTTGATCTTGGTGGCTTGCTGCTTGGCAACATCTAGAGCTTGATTGGCCTTGCTGATCGCGCCCACGTCACATGATAATCCTCCGCAGAAGCCGCAGCCCGCACCACCGCAGACGGTGCTACAATCCGTCACATTGTCACCGCACATCTGCAGATTCAGATCAGGTATCGCCATGCCGAACGACTTCAGCTTCTCATTCAGCTTTGTCAGTGACTCCTTGTTCCTCTCTTGAGCCTCGTTGACGGAGGCGCGGTTCTTCGCCAGGAGATTTTCGGTATGCTTGCGGAATCGTTCCGCATCGGCGAGAACATTCGTAGTGTCGTTTGCCATTTTCTCGGCCTGCCTGGACTGCTCGGCCATCTGCTGGGTCACGTTCAGAGCGCCCAGAACATTCTCCTCCTGTAACCTCGTGGCATTCTCCCGCAAATCGGCGGCGGACTCGTGCAGGCTGTTTGTCCTGTTCCTCAACTTCTTCAGTGCGACGTCGCCGAGATTAACTCGCTGACTGAGATTCTCCAAGTGATTGTTCGCTTCCTCCAGCTCCTTGGCCGATTCTGAGATGTTCCTCGCCAACTCGTCGGCCAAGTCGTCCAACGCGTCCAGGTCCTGGCTCCGGATAGTGGTGTTGCTAATCAGGTCCCGCACTTCGTTCAAGGACTCCTTCATGTCGTCGAATTCCTGGCTGTACACGCCGGTCGTGCCGACCTTCTGTATCCTCGAGGCCTCCTGAATGACCGCGTTCGTCTTGTTCCTGAGCCCGTCCAGTATCAGATCCCAATTGTCGAAACACTCGCCACACGGGCTGCATTGCGGAGCTTCGCCGTGGTAGCCGCGATCGCACTGGTCGCATTTCTCGCCGCCGATGCCCTTGTGGCAAACGCATACTCCGGTCTCCCTGTCGCATTGCTGGCTTGCAGAGCCGATCACGTCGCACTCGCATGGATAACATTCTATGTTCGGGTTACCCCAGAAGTTTGTCTGACACTCGTTGCACCGTCTACCGCCAAATCCTGGTCTGCACTCGCAAGTGCCGTCGAACGGGTTGCACCTGTACACAGAAATGTTTTAATCAATTTTACATAGTTTTTTCTTGAATTATATATTATAAAACAGTGATCTAATCCATGCTTTTGAATAAATTAATCTTAAGATCGAGAAACTTAAAAATTTTTTAAAATTATATTTAGATTAATTTTCTGCTGTGAAACGTATGATCTCGTAATTGAACGATTTGATACCGAAAATAAATCAGATAATTATCGGCATCAAATCGTTCAATTACGAGATCTAGCAAAGATTTATAAAATTTATTACAAAATATTTCTAGAATAAGAAATTACAGAATTTTGATTGTTATAAAAATCTCAAACGAACCTGTCTGTAATACCTCCAACTACGTCGCACTCGCAAGGGTCGCAGCCTTGTCCGCTGGCTATCCTCCAATGATTCTCCTCGCAGGAGTCGCAAAGCTGTCCTATGACGTGCGGCAGACACGGACACTGTCCGGTACGATGGTCGCACGGTCCCGCGATCTTGTCGGTGCCCAGGACGTTACATCCGCAGTCTTGACAGTTCTGCCGCAAAGCGTCTCCGTAGAATCCCGCTTTACACACCTCGCAAGTAGGACCATCGGTGTTGAATAAACATTGGAGGCAATGACCGGTGTGCGGATCGCAATTACCAGCGCGACGTAAATCTGTGTTATTGTTGCAATTGCAGAGTTGGCAGCTACCGCCTGGTATCTCCGGGTCGCCGAAATAATTCTCGGCGCAATTCTCGCAGCGAGGTCCGGAGTATCCCTCGAAACACTCGCACACTACGTCCTGCGTTATTGAGTCTAACGAACAGCTGTTGGCATAGGAGTGGCCGGATTCGCGTGTGCCTGTTAAAATAAAATATAATAGCATTAAATGAATTTTTTAAAAATAGCCTAACAAACAACTCATTTTTTACTTCAATAAAAAATGCACATAAGTGATTAAGCAGCGAACGCCTCAATTTACAATATTTTAGTACTACTGTTTGAACTGTTAAAAGATTAAGCTTTATATTGTTGAAAAATTTGCAGATATGATTAGAAATATGACAAGTATAATTTATTTTTAATAACAGAACATAATAAAAATTAATGCAAAATCTCTTCCAGAATTATTCTCACCCGGACAAGGACACGCTCTGCAAGGTATATCCACGCCAATCCGCGGATCGCCGTAGAAATCGTCGACGCAACGATCGCAATTGTGCCCGGTGGTGAAATCTCGGCAGTTGATGCAGGCCCCGGTCTTCGAGTCACAGCTGTCCGCGTGCCCGTGGCACTCACAACGCTGACAATGCGGGAAGTTCCAAAAGCCAGGCTCGCACTGGCCGCAGGTCCTACCGTAGGTGTTGGGACGGCACTTGCAGCGGCCGGTCTCGACGTCGCAGAAATTGTCGAGGGCGCCGACGCCGTCGCAGTCGCAAGGGATGCAGCCCTCCGGGCCGAATCCGTAGGTTCCCGGCGCGCAACGGTCGCAACGTCTGCCGACCACGTTCGGCTTGCACGGGCACATCCCGCCGTAGTTCTCGCACAGAAGACTGCGAGAGCCCGTTGGGTTACATTCGCAAGCTAGAACGTTCAACATCGCGCGAGTGTGAAATTGAGAGAAACATTAAATTAACATGAAATTAAAGTGTGTCATTGAAAATTAAGCAACGTTGGATAATGCGCGATTGAACTTACAATGAGCTCCGTCGAAAACGTAATAGCCGATGCTGTTCTGATACTTCTTGCAGACCTCGGGTAAGTTGCTCCACACGCTATTGACATCGTTGAACAATTCATTACAGTGATAACGTTCGTATTCTTGACGACGTAATTCACCTAGGCCCGGAGTCTTGAAGAAGGGTATCACGTCTATCCTCGGTTTCAGAACAATCTATAAAGATCAAACGCATAAGTATAGATTATACGAGAAACTTAATGTTTTAATGACAATATAATCGAAAAAAAATATATTACCGAGTCGACCAGGATGGAGGCCAAAGGCGTGTCTACGTGGCTGTTGAACTTGCGGAATTGCAACAGAAGATTGTAACGTTTTCCCGCCTCTAAACATATAGACGGTTGCGCCATGGCGCTTCTCGAACGCAGAGGCAATTGAACCCACAGGCGATCGTACTCGGGCCTCCAGTCAGCGCACGGTCCATCAGGATCCGGTAGACTGTCTCTCTCGAGAATAATCTGCACATCCTCCCAGACGCCCGGGTGCACCGGTTCGTACCGTACAATCACGTCGTACCACATCGATCTGCGAATGTCATCGATGGTGAAGTTCAGTATCGAACCTTCGAGGGCCTTCATGAAACCTGTGCCGGTCCACGTGCTATTTCTACCATCGCGGTAAGGTTCTCTGATCACCACTTGACAGTTCTAAAAAAGAATTTGCGATTCAATTTTAAAATAATCTCAAGAATCTGAGCAAGACAATTAAATCTTTACAAAATTCTAAATATGTATATAGTTGAAGAGAGAAGTTATTCTCTTTTTCTCTATTTTGTTTTTTTGCTGTTGTGTTAAGACCGTGCTTTATATTTTATCACGCTTGCAGTATTAGTGTCAAGATTAATGCTTATAAATATATTTAATTCATATGTTCGATTAAATTTAATGAACTTACATCGGTCGCTCTAGACAACTCTCCTTCGTAAATGAGAAAATCTAGCGAGCCGGTGTAATAACTCTGTTCCGGCTGATTGCAAGTTCTCCCGCTAACGTGTGGCCTGCATCTGCACTGGCCGGTGATGACGTCACAGGAATTCTCGTAGGATCCGCCGGGATCGCAGTCACAAGGTTTGCATCCATCTCGGTCCTCAGAGAGTCCCCAATACTCCGGCAAGCACTGATTGCAGTCACGTGCTGTGACATACCGTTTACACGTGCACTCGCCGGTGATCACGTTGCAACCCTGATTGTCAATGGTACCCAAGGTATTACAGGTGCAGGCTGCAAAGGTAATCGATTTTTGTATGAATTTTAAGAAGTTATAATTTTAATTAATAAAATCTTAATAATTAATAGAATCTGTTCAAATCACAAACTAATTCTTATTATTATTAATATATCTAATATTGATTAATGTCTCTTAGGAAGAAAAATTATATATTGAATTTGAAAGGCAGTTAGTCTAGATTAATAAAATAATAGCTTTCTTAGCGCCATTAAAAAATATAATAAATATATATTTATTTAAATATTACGTTTTTTAAAGTATTGAAATAATTACAAAATATGGATATAACTTCTTCCTTACCTTGACATCCCTCGGGATTGTCCGGATCGAAGTTCCAAAAGCCGTTCTTGCAGCGATCGCAACGACGCCCGTCAATATTCGCTTTACAGTGACAGCGTCCAGACTCGTCGCCACTCAGAGGATCGGTTCTCGAGTCACATATACCATCATCCAAGGATCCGCTTAGATCGCAGTCGCAAGCTGCGAAGGAAAAAAACTTGCATATATCTTTGCGATCTTACAATATCTTTCTCATAAACATGAATATAAACTCATTCTGCTGTAATATTAACTGCAATCTGCATTCTATATTTTTCTTCTACTTAAAATAGCGGATAATTTTATATTAAGTGTTATATGAAGATCACACATAAAGCCACTGATAATAGATGAAAAACTCACGTTGACAAGCGTACGGGTCAGAAATCTCCTTCGTCACGTCGTGATAATAGAACGGCTTGCACTGTTCGCAATTCTGCCCTCGCGTGTTGTGCTGGCAATCGTCGCAGACTCCGCCGGACACTCTGCCCGATCTCTCGTAAACCGCTTCGTCGAAGTGGCAGGAATTGGTGTGATTGTTGCAATTGCAAGGCCTACAGGCGTTCGTCTGCTTGCCGACCGCGGGCTTCCACGGCAGATCGTTGTAAAAGTCCTCGCACTTCTCGCAGTTGAGGCCCCTAGTGTTGTGCGTACACTCGCATCTGCCGTGAACCATGTTCTCCTCGTCGGCGACTCCTGGTAACGGCAGACACCTGGAGGCGTGCCCGTAGCAGGAGCACGAGCCACGAATCACCATATCCTGGATGGCGTAATAATATTTCTCGCGAATCTCGGCCCGATCATCGAGCAGATCGTCGCCCAGAGTGTGAAGTCTCGTCATGTTGATTCTGAGATTGGTGATCTTTAATAGATTCTGCACCTCCTTTGAATAGGGATTGTCGATTTCCAAATTTCGCGGCAACACCCTAAAATATATTAATATAAAAATGATATTTTCGAATAATTAATAATTCGCAATTAATAATTAATGATTACAATAATCCGCGAATCGCAAAATCATCGTAGTTTCTTCACGAAAGAAAGTTAAAATGAAAGCAAAGCGTTCACACATTGAAATAAGAGAATTTAAAATATAAATAAATGGCGTATTGAGTAATGAATATGATGATGCGGATGATAAATAATAAAATTGTGTATATCCTACCTGAAAATTACGTCACCGCCGGTGGACGGTGCCACAGCCGAGTATCTCGTCTCGCAGATGACGTCCGTTAATCTTTGTGGTTGGTGGGTCGGGATTTCGGGGAAGTAGTGCTCGCAGTTGTGAGCGAAGTACCGGTACACCTGCCAGCTGTTTCCAAAATCGTACGACCGTTCGATTAACATGGCAGCCGGACGGAAGGTTTGGAAGCGAATAATAATGTGCGTGAAGTGAAATTCTGCCTCCAGATCGAAGCGTATCGTGACGTTCTCCATCCCGTTCTCGGCCTGCCACCACGACCTAAAATTTATATTTTTTGAGTTATTTGGTCTATATTTCGTTGCCGTTATTTATTTTTAATAACGCACATTTCTACTTATTTCAAAAGGCGTGTTGGATTTATTTCAACATGGGATGATCGCGGCGATAAAGTAAAGTGATCTTACCCGCTGACAATATTTTCGATGTTATGTTGCTGTTTAGGTATCGACGCATCGCAGAAGAAGCACTTCTTTCTCTCCTTAAGGTGAGAAACGATGCAGAATCTCTCGGGGCCATTGAGACCGCATGTCGATGATGCGCTCAGTTTGTCCTTACGGCCGATCAGCAGATTCCCGGTTGCGGGATAACACGAGCTTTGTTCGCAGGGATGCGGTCTTTTCGAATGAATTCCTGAATAGAATGAAAAAGTTTCTCATTAAACTTTTACAACGAGACATAAGATTCTGTTAGCCATATGAGGGGTTAACTTCTGCCTTCTATAATTAGGACAGCATTGCGTATCAGTATCATGCTGATAAGTATGTGGAGGAAGATACAATCTCCCGGTTACCCGAGGAATTAGTTTCTGTCGATTAGCACAATGTGCGAAACCTTTACCACATTATAGGAGGAATCGAAATATATTACAAACACATATCTCTGGTACATATATATTTACATATGGAAATCTAAACCGACAAGGAAAAATTAACTACAGCAAATAAACTCTTTCGCCATTAGACAATAATGACAGTAATAAAACATTTATCTATGTTAGATTCTCCCTTTAAATGTCAATTTGTTAGGGATTTTTTTAGGCTGATATTATATACATATAAAGTGTTGCCTTCGTCCCGAATTAACATATTTTGTCTACCTCTTGACCTGGGAATTGTCGGCCTTAGCCAATTATGACTCTCTGTCACCACATCCATAGGTGACATATCGCCTCTCTGCACCGATCCTATAACACCCCCGTTTATCTTTGTATTCTATAATGTAATTATATAGTACGCGTCCTAGTTGTCGCGAAAGTTTTATCGCGTTTTTCGCCGCTCGACACTCTTTGATAAGGCCATTGATAATATTACGTGCTTATAATGACCGTTTCGTGATTCTTTCGTGAAAAAAAGTGATTAAAAAAAAAGAATTCTAAAAAGATTTTTAAATCTTACCTCTAGGTGGAATTTTGGGTCCATGTTGAGAGTTCGCAGGTCCTATAAAAGAATTAAAATATTTATATAACGTGCGTTAACGAATGTTAAATAGAAAACACGTGTTTTTGTTTCTCTCGAAGAAATAAATGACACAAAATAAAAAGTAATTTTCTACACAAAATTGAATTACACAAGACGCGGCGTTCAATTCCTTTGAAAATGCACGGCGATAACGAGCGCGACGAATATCGGTGTTAATATTAATATTAATGCGAGAATTTCCTCTTCAGAATTATTTCAAATAAACGCTATAACGGGCCGGTTATCAAGAGATGTTCTACTACCGGTAGAGGCTATCGCAAGAAACTGCCGGATGTTTACGAGAGAAAACAGCACTGGAAAGTACCTTTAAGCTTTGAAATACGAGGCGTCTGAAATCTAGATAGATCTTTCGAGTAACTTTTAACGAGAATCTCAATTTTGCACATTAAGTATCTTTTATCTAATCTTTTCAAGTCGACTCTCAGAGACTGACTACTCAGCTTTGTATATAAAGGTGTTTGTGGATTAAACGAAATGGCTCATGCTTGATTTGTGTATCTTTGCCGCAATGATCATGGCCATCACGTGCATAAACAATTATGCATAATTCGATTCATGAACGCGCCCATTCGTTGAATAATCTTCTCGGAATCGATTAATACGCGCGAAGATCTCTGTAGGGCGACCGATTGGGTTTTAGAAGCCGAAATACACAAGCTTGCCGATTTCAAAAGGAAGACAGGTCGTGAGGTCATCTCGCTATCTAATCGTAATGGATAAAAGAGTCTCCTCCGTGACATGAATAGCACGAATGATGTTTCCGAGAAAAAGAATTTTGCTACAAATTTAGTTTCTTTTCATGTATACTTTAACGCGAAAATATTGTTGAAACGCAACGAAAATACGAACGGCATTTAAACGACGAACAACTTTTAACTTTATTTTAATTAAAAATTTTTATTTAAAATTTTAATTTAAAAATGTATCCTGAGAATCCTTGATTTTGAAATTAAATAGCTCAAATAAGCATTTTCCATTTTGAATGTTTAATTATTTTGTGAAAAATTAGTATTTTGTAAAAATTAGTAAGTTAGTATAAATTAATACGTATCAACTATTACGTACCTGCTAAAGTAATAAGTATAATAATTAAAGCTGCAAGAGCCATGTGCCCATAATGAGCGTGACGCATTTTTCTGTTTCTTTTTTCTGCCTCTGTCTCTGTGGATTTTTTTATAACGGTGCTAAGCCATCGACGATGGTTGAGAATTTCTACGAAAATAAAATATTCCCAAAATATTGCAAATTGTCGAATATATCGCGGAAAATTTATAATGGGCTACACAATTAATTTTCGTTATGCGAAAGTTAAAAAATAGTTATGCTTAAATCACGCGACAAAAATTACTATCAATTTAAATCAATTTTGTTTTATATATAAATTTAGAAATGTTATATTAGAACTATCAGTTTTTAAACGGCACCAAAATGAATCAAATAATCGGAGCAGTTATTTAACGATACCTAATTTCATAAATAATTATCGAAGCAAAAATATAAAAGAAATGTACGTAAAAAAAACATTTTAATAACAGTAGATAATTATTTTAAAATAATTTTTCACACCGACCTCTAAATTATAAATGAATTATTAAATTTCGAAGTAGCAAGAGTATATTTCGATTAGGCAACGCTCAATGAACGACGCGAAATACACTTTCGCGCACCTGTGGGACGATTTCCGTTGGGATTAACATTGCCATTACTGTCCTCCAACTAATAGGGCTCACCTAAGTTAGTATACACGCTAAAATAGCGTTCCCCGTAGCGTGCAGGCCGGCGAGATATTTCTTCCTTCCTTCGAGAGACGGAGGCCGCCGCTCTCCTCCGGAGTCGAGATCTCGCTGAGCACCGAGATCAGAATTCCCCTCTGCCGAATTCCACGGCCTCTCCTCCTCCGGTGGCCGCCGAGCCCCGAGTCTGTTATCCACGTGCGATAACGACACGGCGGACCCGTGTCTGACAGGTGCGGGAGCACCCTCGCTAGCACACGACGGATAATGAAAAACGCGGCCTCGCGGACGCGCCTCGTGACGCCGTCTCTCACAAGTGAGTCCCTCGGCTTGTCGGGTCGCGACTCAGCTCGCGAGCTCTCCGAGTCTCGTGCCCGTCAGTGCCGTACATAGAATCATGACGAGTGGCAACGGAACGGAGAGGGAAAACGGCGAGTTTGGGCTTGTAAAGCGACGAGTGTGACCGAATGGCGGCGGGTGGTAAGGGCCGCAGGCAAAGACCCGAGAGACAAGAGCGAGGCTTTGTGAGAGGAAGGCGCTTATGGTGAAAATTCAGGCTCAGGTCATTGAAATTCCAACTGATTGTTGGATACATGCATTTAGGGTTTGCTTATTTGTATATTGGATACGTGAAAAATGCCTGATTTTTTTTAAGTTTTTTCCTTTCTTTTTGAAAAGTTCTTGACTATCGAATTTCAGCGCGGAGATAGAGACTGGAGATAGTTGACTATAGGAAGTAGACTAATTTAATATAATTTTTAATTAGTCTAGCGGAGACAAACAGGAACGTGTCTGTGAACGCAGCAGACACTGCTGCTTAGTTGAACGCATGGTACTTCAGCGCAGATGCATGTATAAAAAAATATGAAATATTTGATTTATATACATATAATAAGTGTAGTTCCTTTTTAACATAATCTAATATTCTTTTTTCGCTTATTTCTCTTTTTATGTATATATATCACATATTTTTTCAAAAATAAATAAACGAGTGAAGCAAGTAGACTTATTTCGTTCCGGGGTTGTATATTAATAAATTTTATATATATTTACCGTTTTAATTCCCTGTAAAATATATTGGTCCTAATTAAACTATTCTCTCTCTCTCTCTCTCTCTCTTTCTCTCGCCAACTTATTTCGTATAATAAGTCTATTTACCCCGATTTTACGGTAATTTGACTCATTTGCAAAACGTTTAGAAAAACGTTAATTTTTTATATTAATAGTTAGATTTTATTTACTATCAATGATTTTTTAGATAGTCAAATGTATCTAATAACTAACGTAGTACGCACTTTATTTATAAGTCACAATTTTAACTGTAAAAATTCAAAATTTAAAAAATTGGCCTACTATTCCTAGTTTCTCCTACGGCTTTGTTCTCCGCACCGGTACGAGAGAGGTCCACGCGTGTTTTGGAACGATGTCTCGAGTGACTGTTGAATATCGATGTAGCGAATACATTTTATTTACGTATAAGAACATATTAATAAGTTTCTGATGATTACATAGAGAGATAACTTAGAAAGAGCACAGGAAGAGGAACATTCATTCTATAAATTGTACAGCGTAAATCATAGGTCTTCTTCTATCGCGGGTCAATGTTCTGTCGTCTGATATCGTTTTTTTATATGTGCTACACGCAACATCGCGGAGAGGCTCTATCGTCAAAGATTGAGAATTCCGAATCGTCGGTGCTCCAATTTGGTCTGGATCCTTGTGGACCGATATACGATACTTTCGCACACCCGTTACACGATGTTTATGTTACTCTGCGGCACACGTGTGAAGCATACCCGCTGTCCCTATCGTCTTTTAAAATCTGTTGTTCAAGAGATTGAAATGCCTCAGATGTAACCGGGATCTGATGTAGCCATGCTTTCAAATCAATCTATGTTATGTTATGTTACGTCAATTTATTTATAATTTAGTTTGGTTTTATTCCTCGATTGGATAATATACAAAAAATAAATTCAGCTACTATCGTTGGTATTTCATAGATGCTCCGACTAAAAAATATTATACTCCAAATAATTCTTAAATTTCGCAAAGTGTCCATCCCTTCAAGAATTTTATTTCTATTTCTTTCTAAGGTAGAAAAAAATACAAATAAATTCTTATACATTTATATAAAAGATATATACGTATACAATAAATTGATTTAATATTTAAAAGTTTTTGCGTATATTCGAGAGAGATTAAGACAGAATTTAAATGTCTTTGCATTTGTTGTTACTTCCAGGAAGCAGATAGCGAATTAATTATTTCACATCCGAGCATATAATTATACTTTAGCAATACAATACTTCGGCCTGCTGCACGCAGTGCTCCCGATTCCCACTAATCTTCGATGACGACGTATCTTCGCGCGCGACGGAAGAGGACGGAATGCAAGCTGTCCTGGAAAGGCGAGACGAGGAAGAGAAGGCAATGGCATCCTGCTATCGTAGCCGGGCTACGTTGTACAGATAAGGCGGCCCACGCTACGCTTCCTTCCTCCGCGATGATCCCACTTTCCGTTTCCCCCCCGCGCGAATCTACTGATTCGTTGTATCGGACTGTGTCCGCGACAACGGACAATTTCGCTTTTCATCCGGTGGAATTAATTTCTCGTAATTATAAACGTTGCAATTAATAGCATATCGCGACGTAGAGTCGCAGCAAAAAACGCACGAGTGTGTGTTTAATTAAAATAATCATATAAATAATCATATAATGAATCGTTCAATAATGTAAGATTACATTCTACAATTTATTTTGTTGAGAATATCATTTATAAAAGTTGAGAATATCATTTATAAAAATATAGCTGTATTAATTTGTGACAGAACGATTAGAATACAAGTCATTATAAACATGCTTTATAAAAAAATATTTTGTGGTTTTATAGTTTTTCCAAATTTGGTTTTATGATTGCAGAATTATTTTGTATAATTCATAGAAATTTATAATAATTTTTTTTATTTTATTAACATCATAAGCAATAAGCGCAATTTACGATTCTTAATGTAAATTAATATAAATAATTCTTATAATAGGTATTATTATAGTTTTATTATATTACTCGTATAAATTTATCTCGCAATGATCTCTGCAATCATACATCAATATATTGATACTAAGCAGTGAAACGAGGACAGAATGATATTTTATGATACTCTACGTCATTGGGGCGCTAACCTTCGTCCGTTTGTTCAGTGCGTGGGTGCTACGATCCTGTGGTCGCAAATGGTGGGGTTGAAAGTAGGCGGAGAATGAAAGTGTAAGCCAACAGATTCCCTTCTTACTGACGATGACTGTATCCCATAGTCTTACTTAGCACCAATAGAGGGCACATAATGGCAATAATGATTTTCTGCAATCAATCATTGTCTTCAATGTTGGAACAGGCAATGGTAACTAATTAGAGCAAAAGTTAAAAATAATATAATCTTGAAAAAATTCAATTTTTTTATACTTTACTTCTTGATTTTACTGTTTGATTTTTATGTTATCCTTTTTATTTCTTGTGAAAAAAACTTTTGACTCTATTGGATTGAAAAAGAAAACAGGATATCTTTATTAATCTTTACCCGAAACACTTTAATAAAATTTAATAACCAGTATACTGGAATCTGTGGAATCCCAACGAGAGAAATGCTTGCCGCAAAGAAGATACCGACATTAGTAACTTGAAAAAATTACAGAATATCTTTCGAATATTTTACTTTGAGACAAAATAGTTTTTTAATTAAAATTTGATTTTGAGTATGTGAAAAAAACTCCCGAAAGAAAAAAAATATTGATAGTTAATTGAACGTTGAATTCGGTTGGGGTTTGACAGACTTCATAGAACCGAATAAGAGTTAATGATCTTGAAGGCAGTTTCGATTAAAGCTTGCAGATTAACTTAATTGACGAGAACATAATAGCTCTTTATTATTTTTAATGATACAATACTTATGTCAAGAAACATTTATTGTTACAAGTTTCAATATGACGCAAAGTTTAGTTGTGATTCGGTAATATTTATAAATTAAGAATCGAGATATTATTTCATATGAGATACATTTTTAGATTATCGCGAATATGTAACCGATATGTATGAACTTTCTATTCGACCTTTGAATTATGAGTTTTATGCAATAAATAAAGCGATATATGAAGCTGAATAAACGTATTGCCATTTTCTAAATTCATTCGAATTAATATGCAACCTTACCGTATATCATTCTGTTCTATTACATTTAGGTGAAATTTATTCTCGGGGAAGTTTTATAAATTCATTTATAAACAAGAACATCTTTTTCGAAAAGCAAAAAAAAACGACGATTTACATGCTTAATTAATAATTAGTTACAGTTCAAATGTTTAATTGGCAAAAGAAAGTAAATTTTGCTTTTTTGAACGCGTAGCAGTAAAAATACATTAAACATATTTAGCTCATGGATCATAACTATTCAAATGTTACACGTCGAATCGTTGCCGGGCGAAAAAAGTGAGCAGTCAGAGAAAACATCTCGCAAGTGTGTCATAATAACAGGCAACGTTATAATAAAACTCTCTATCTTAAGAAATAGTAAAAGGAGAATTGAAATTTTGGAACAACATTCTAAAAAGATTAGGCATTCCTGCGTTTGTCACCGTTATCGCTAAATTTTATTGTTACTCGCGCCGATTGTATCCTCAATTTCCAGACTCCTATCAGATTTTCATTTCGCGAAACTCTAAGCTGTCTTCACTCGTAGATCAACGTAACTACGATATAAATTTATCGCAGTAGGAAATTTTTTCTGATGTGTCCTACCGCTCTTCGTCTCTTCCAACGTGTTTCCCGGAGTATTCTCGCAGAGAACTCGTCCCCCTGTTCGTGCTCCTCTCGAAGTACTGCGCGATGTTTCCGCGGTCAACGTTCCCGATGTCTGCACCGTCTAAATATACTCGGCGAACATTATCCAATAGGTGACGTTCAGCACGGCGAACAGGAAAGGGAAGAAGACGCGCGAGAAGCGGTCGATGTTCAGCGCCCGTATTCGCGCCCTTTGGGCCGGGGTGGGTCCGGGCGGCGGTGCAGTCGGCGATTTCTGCGATCGGCAGGATAACAACATTGCGTTTTCCTGCGTGACAACGATCACAACTTGAACCGTCGTCATGCAGCCAGTCTCCCGTGCCTCGAAGAGAGTGGAATATAACTCAAAGACAAACGATGATAGCGTTGCAAAATGTAATTTAAATTTTAAAATTTTCTTGCAGCAACTCGATACGATATTTTGGCAATTTATCTGTTATTAATATTTTTTGAGGTTGCAAATCCGCTTCAAATAAATTTTCTTTAACAACAATACTTGCTTCGTTTCTCTACACTGAGAAAAATTTCCATCGGATAAACCGATTAAATAGTGTATCTGATTGTTAATTTTGTGTTCCGATCAATGATGGATACCTTTATCTGATGAAATGCAGTAACTGATGAAATTTGATCAGAAAATTAGTCGCTCTTTGTATATTTGTTAAAATTTTCATCAGATAAAAAGCACGACTTGATCAGATAAAATGACAATAAGATAGGATGTACAATTTAGGGCCAATTTCACCAACGTCAGTTAATCTAACACGATTAGACTGACGATTAAAGTTAGCAGGGTGGTCAATAGATATTAAAATTTTGTCATATTTATAATCTGAAATTTTAATGGGTATATTTATTAGCCATCCTGCTAACGTTAACCGTCGGTTAGTCTAACCGTGATTGATGAAATTGGCCCTTAATCAAATATATCTGTTTGTTACGATGTAATTGGATTATCCGATTAGATAGGCTCCGATATTTTTCTCATTGTCAGTGTAGTCGAGACACGGAAGTGGTCCGAGGGCAGAAGAGCCTGGAATCAAGTTTAACAATCATGATAAAACTTTCTTTATCATAGATTCACAAGATATTAGTTTCCAAACATTTTTCAGAGAATTTATTATTATATATAATATTTTTATGTATTTTTCGGAAGTTTTTATCTCAGCCAATTGATTCGTACCGACGCTGATAAAGTATAATGAGTTATCGCAAATATTACACTGTAAACTCCTATGGGTTGCCACTGGTTCTACTCAATATTCGGTTAATTTGACTAAAACGATGAGATAAAATTAGCGACATATTGAGTAAGTACTTATATCTTACTCAATATGTTGTTAATTTATCTAATTTAACTTGCATGTTAGTCAAAATTTTATCTTCCTTTTAGTCAAAATAATGAAATAGAGTAGGAGCAGTGGCGACTTATGGAATAGTTGAAAATGACTCTTGATGAATTGAGTATAATTCGACACTACGAGTTTAACAGTGTACAATTATCTTTCGTTAAAATTGATTCTCAGGACTCCCCTGATCATTCAATCGCCATCCACGCGTTACCTTGGCAGCAATATCGAAGATCTTGTCAAGCTTAGCCGAGTCCGCGGTGCTCGAGGACGGCGGCGGTGGCGGTGGTGCGGGTTTCACTGCTGGTGTATCCGAGTCGCCGAGAACGATGTTCACCAGACAATACTCCATCAGCGCCATGAACACGAATATCGTGCAGACCGACATGAAGGCGTCGACGGCCTTCAGGTATGAAACGGGCGGTAAAGAGGCTTGGCTCTTGGCGTGCTGCGTGGAGAGGGTGAGCAGCGAGGTGACTCCCAGGGTGACACGGGCGGGCGCGGCCTCGGGTTTTATCCAGAACGACACCCACTGCGACATTTTCGGCGAAAAAGTCGCGGCTTAGAGTCGCGAGAGGAGCTTTTGCAACGCGAAGCTTTACTCACCGACATGATGACGATCAAGCACGTCGGCACGTAAGTGTGAAACAGGTAATAGCCGAGACGTCGCTTCAGCACGAACACGACTTCGAGGCAGGTGAAGTTACCTGAAAGTTACGACGTAATCTTCAAATATCCGTGCTCTCGGCATTTGGATTAAACTCAAGTGATATCAATGCATGGGCGGTCGATCGAAGAATTTCGCGTACTTTGGAATGACGCCGCGCGAAATACGCGTGCTCGAAACAACAAAGTATTGATTAAAAGAGTTGATTGCGAAGACTGTCTATATTTTAATATGCGAAGCGATTATGTTTATATGAAATTACACCGAACATGATGCGCGGCGTTATAAGATAAAGATTTATAAGATAAAGACAATCATTCATTTACCTGTGGAATAGACCTGTGTGCAGTCGGCCGTATAATTTTTAACAAGTTGTAATTGAGGCAGTTCGATATTTTCGTCTACAACGAGAGGAACGTCGGGATCCCATTGGAAGATCATTTCGTCCGTCGTGTGCGACACTGTCGATCAAGTTGTTTTCGCGAAATAATTGCGATAGTTAAAATGATACCATATATAATTTATTATTAATTAATATATATAATTTAGATATACTTATATATAAATATGTATAATTTATAATCAATAATTACTCATTTATCATAATACTTAGGCTAATTGTCGGACATGTAAGAATGAATAAATTTTTCCAATTTATTTTATAAAAATCAATTATTAAATATAATTGAGTAACATGGATAGAAATGACAGAGTTGTATTGTAAAATATAAGTATACGTATATAAAGCATAACTTGTTAAAATGTGCACAACTCTGAGATAAATTGTTTTACAAATAATAATGACTTACGACTTTCCATTTGCAGTTTACACTCTTGCGTATCGTGAGGATAAATCAGAAAATTCATGGCGCAAGATAGTTTCAAAGTCAATCTGAAATCATCGATATTCACGTATTTCACGTCTGGGCAATGTACACTAGCCGTCAAAAATGCCTTCCTATATGAAATTCAGTTTATCTCTCTCCTTCTACTGCCTTCCAATTAGACAGAAGAAGATAAACTCTGAACGCGGCCAACTTTACATGGGAAGGCATTAATGACGTCTTCGTATATCTAATAATAAAAATATAATTTTTCATAAACTCACTTCACCATGTAGAGAATTGTTTTGTCCTTATAAAGCCACAGATAGTGATTTGGTATCGTCATTGTTTGAAAAGTCACAGACTTTGCGTTCTTAAAGAAGGAATCTGGCCGCCACATGTTTTTCAACCAATCAACTTCTAATAATCTTAAATTTTGTCATATTTATATAAATGAGATGAAAAATTTATAATTAGTCAGAAATTTTTTAAATACGAAAATAAAATATACATATTGATGAATGCAACAAAAATATTCTGAATAAAAAACTAGATAAATGTCGAAATCAACGAATGGATTTATATACATATATGCTATCAACGGATTTATGTACCTATATTCGGATGTCATATTTTCTGGTAATCGAAGTCTATTGTCTTTCCACGTTTGGGCAAAGAAAATATCGGCGGCATACGTCTGTAAAAATAATTGTAATTTACCGCCGAGATAATTATTTACTCAAGATAATTGTTTACTCCATAAATAATAATTAATAGTAGATAGTATAAATTTGAGTGTTGAAATTCTCATTAATGAGTGATGAATATTCATATCGTAAAAATAAATTTTATAATTGTATACATATATTATCTCACTTTTAAAATTATGCATTTACCATTGAATTTTCGTCGATGGAATCGAGTCCCATCACAGTTACATGAAAATACACGACGGTTGCGTGACCATCTTTCTTGGGAGGTCGCATTTTGTCATACAACTTAGGATCTTCGGGTAAGAGATCGAAAAATTCTAAACTTTTTCTGCGAAGCAAATATCACTTTCTTTAAAACATAATATGTACGTACATTATTTTTTATTATGCTTCAAATCGATTAATTATTTAAATAAAACAAATACAATATATGCGTTTAATTAATTAATGTTAAATAAATTTTGATCCATCAAAAGAGAATTACACTTAGCTTCTAAATTAATACTGCTAAAAATATACATTTTTTTATTAAAGAAATTCTAATTTTGATATCAATCCTAAATTTTGATTTTGCAACGTTATGATGAATCGTCTACTTACTGAGCATTTGCGACACGACCGAAAAATAGAAGGAGCAAGACTGACGAGAGCGTCGCGGAAGACATGCCGCCTCCGTGTGTCTCCTCCATGGACATACTTTCGTGTTAACGCATTTTTGCGAAGATCGAAACGACGCAGGAAAAGGAAAAGAAAAAAAAAAGAAAAATTCACACTTGGGAAGTGGAAGAAAAAAAAGAAAACACAAGAAGAAGCAAGAGAAAAGTATGAGCCTCGAAAATAATCCGGAAGCGGGGTTCCGGCGCGGTTGAGCGAGCCCAAGCTCCCTAATCGGTGCCCTGAATTTACGAGGACGGGCAGTCGACGACTGAGTTCTTGAAACGACTTTGTCAAATCTGCAGAATCCTCATCGTTGCGTATAGACGAGCTCCACGACGACGTGGAGGTGGTGCAGGTGGTGGTGGTAGCGGGTGGTGGTGGCTATAAAGGTGAGTATAACAGTGGCAATACCTTCCTGCCACCAACCCCACCTCCGCCGCCACTTAACAGAAGCACAGAGGGAAGAAGTACTGGCGTAAAAGAAGGGGTAACTCTCGCGCTCATGACGTACGGTGGATAGAATCTAGAGTATCGCGCGAGAGAATCGGGCGGGAGGAAGAAGAGAGACGGCGGTAATCCTCCGCGGGATACCCTTGTCATTGGTTTACGTCGCTTGAATTTACCTCAATGCGGCATATCAGCGTTGTCATCGGGGCGCATTTGTAAATTCGTAAATTCTTCTGATGTTTCGCTCAATCGCGGAACACGTTTACATGTCTCTTTCACTTCTTTTATCCGAGATTAAATTCCCAAGATTTCTAGATTTTTTCCCTTAATTTTTATTGTATTTTTTTATTTTCTCTTTATCGCTATATTTTATATAATAT